>LR753443.1:14058-141431 GCA_902729485.2 Mus minutoides | reverse complement strand
AAAACCCAAAAAAAAAAAAAAAAAAAAGAATAACATGAACTAACTAGTTCCCCCTGCGCTCATGTCTCTAGCTGCATATATGGAAGAAGATGGCCTAGTTGGCCATCATTGGGAGGAGAGGCCCCTTGTTCATACAGATTCTATATGCCCCAGAACAGGGGAATGCCAGGGCCATTACTTGGGAGGGGTTGGGTAGGGGAGCAGGGCGGGGACGCGGGAGGGTAAGGGAAAATTTCTGGATAACATATGAAATGTAAATGAAGAAAATATCTAATAAAGAGGAAAAAAAATATTTTCCAGGAAGTCTTTAATGTCCTTGTTTATTTCTTCCCTGAACAAGTCATTACTTAGTAAAGAGTTGTTCTGTTTCCACATGTATGTGGCTCTCTGTAGTTTTTGCTGTTATTGCTAACCTCTCTCTTTGTTTCACTGTTTCTCTGTTTAGATTCTGTTTCAATGACCTGTCCATTGATGAGAGTGGAGTGTCAAAAACTCCCACTATTATTGTGTCAGGTTAAATGTGAACTTTGAGGTTTAGTAAAAAATTTTTTTTGTGAATTTCGGTGCTCTTGAATTTGGGGCATAGATGTTCAGAATTGAGACTTCCTCTTGTTGGATTTTCTCCTTGATGAATATGAAGTGTCCTTAATCACGCTTGACAACTTTTGGTTAAAAATCATTTTAAGGGCTGGTGAGATGGCTCAGTGGGTAAGAGCACTGACTGTGCTTCCAAAGGTCAAGAGTTCAAATACCAGCAGCCACATGGTGGCTCACAACCATCTGTAATGGGATCTGAAACCCTCTTCTAGTGTGTCTGAGAAGAGTAACAGTATACTCATGTTAATAAATCAAACTTAAAAAAATTAAAATATTTTTAAAAAGAAATTCTAAAGCCCACTTTAAAAACAATTTTTTTTTAAAGTCTATTTTAATGGATATTAGGATGGCAACTCCTGCTTGTTTCCTTGGAGCATTTGCTTGGAAGATTTTTTTTTTCTATCCTTTTACTCTGAGACAGTGCCTGTCTTTGTTGTTGAGGTGTGTTTCTTTTATGCAGCAAAATGTTGGATTTTGTTTGTTTATCCACTCTGTTCACTTATGTCTTTTTATAAGTAAGTTGAGTCCATTAATATTGACATATATTAAAGAAAGACGACTGTAGGTTCCTGATATTTTATTTTATTAGAGAATTTCTTCATTTACATTTCAAGTGTTATCCCAAAAGTCCCTTATATCCTCCCCCCCGCTCTGCTCCCCTACCCTCCCACTCCCACTATTTGGCCTTGGCATTCCCCTGTCCTGGGGCATATAAACATTGCTAGACCAACGGCCTTTCTTCCCGAATAATGGCCAACTAGGCCATCTTCTAATACATATGCAGCTAGAGACATGAGCTCTGGGGTTTCTGATTAGTTCATATTGTTGTTCCATCTATAGGTTTGCAGACCCCTACAGCTCTTGGGTACTCTCTCTAGCTCCGACATTGGGGACCCTGTGTTCTGCCCTATAGATGGTTGTGAGCATCCACTTCTGTATTTGTCAGGGATTGTCAAAGCCTGCCAGGAGACAGCTATATCAGGGTCCTTTCAGCAATATCCTGCTGGTTTATGCAGTAGTGTCTGCATTTGGTGTCTGATTATGTGATGGACCACCTGGGTGGGGCACTCTCTGGATGGTCCATCCTTTCGTTTAGCTCCAAACTTTGTCTCTGAACCTCCTTCCATGCATATTTTAATCCCTATTATAGGGAGGAATGAAGTGTCCACCCATTGGTCTTTCTTGATTTTCTTCTCTTTTGGAAATTGTATCTTGGGTATTCTAGGTTTGGGGGCTAATATCTGCTTATCAGTGAGTGCATATTAAGTGACTTCTTTTGTGATTGGGTTACCTCACTCAGGATGATATCCTCCAGATACATCCATTTACACAAGAATTTCATAAATTCATTGTTTTTAATAGCTGAGTAGTACTCCATTGTGTAAATGTACCACATTTTCTGTATCCATTCCTCTGTTGAGGGACATCTGGGTTCTTTCCAGCTTCTGGCTATAATAAATAAGGCTGCTATGAACATAGTGGATCATGTGTCCTTGTTACCAGTTGGAGTATCTTCTGGGTATATACCCAGTAGAGGTATTGCTGGATCTATGTCCAGTTTTCTGAGAAACCGCCAGACTGATTTCCAGAGTGGTTGTACCAGATTGCAATCCCACTAGCAATGAAGGAGTGTTCCTCTTTCTCCACATCCTGGCCAGCATCTGCTATCACCTGAATTTTTGATATTAGCCATTCTGACTGGTGTGAGGTGGAATCTCATGGTTGTTTTGATTTGCATTTCTCTGATGATTAAGGATTTTGAACATTTTTAAAGGTGCTTTTCAGCCCTTTGGCATTGTTCAGTTGAGAATTCTTTGTTTAGCTCTGTACCCCATTTTTTAATGGGGTTATTTGAATTTTTGGAGTTCAGCTTCTTGAGCTCTTTGTAAATATTGGATATTAGCCTCCTATCAGATTTCAGATTGCTAAAAATTCTTTCCCAATCCATTGGTGGCCTTTTTTTCTTATTGACAGTATCTTTTGCTTTACAGAAGCTTGGCAATTTTATAAGGTCCCATTTGTCGATTTGTGATCTTACAGCACAGGCCATTATTGTTCTGTTTAGGAATTTTACCCATGTGCCCATATCTTCAAGGGTTTTTCCCACTTTCTCCTCTATAAATTTCAGTGTCTCTAGTTTAATGTGGAGGTCTTTGATCCACTTAGACATGAGCTTTGTACAAGCAGAAAGCATAATGTATGTATTCTTTTGTATTTTCAAGTGTGTTTTTATATTTTACAAAATAAGATTTATTTACTCTGAGCATGTGTGTGTGTGTGTGTGTGTGTGTGTGTGTGTGTGTGTGTGTGTGTATGTGTGATGAGTGGCTTTGGAGGTCATACAAGATTGAATTATCAGAGGATGAAGTTACAGGCAACTATGGGCACGATGATGATGATGATGATGATGATGATGAAAATGTGGTTTCTGGGAGCATAATCCCTGTCATCTGTAATAGCGGAAAATGCTCTTAAGTGTTTATCCAATTTTTTAAACAATTCATTGGCAAGGTTTAAAGTCAGAACTATAAAGTGTGTCTTGTCTGCTACAAAACTTAAAACAATACTTGCAATTCTATACATGTGTTGGATGTACGCATTTTATGTATTTTTCTTAATTGTAAATGTCAAGACTTGTTTTTATTAGGCAATACATTTTTACATATTCATGTCAAATGATTGCTTCTGTGAGAAATAGAAACCCTGGTAGCATATTTTGCCATAGTATGTGAGTCAATTTTTCTTAATTTTACTGTTTCTCACATAACTTGCTAAATAATATATTCCAATATCCACATATAGCTCATTATATCATATTAAAAGGCTCCTCTCTGAAGTACAGCCAGACTTCACTTTTCATTGTAAGTTGTTCTTTGTTTAAATAAAATATTCCAGAAAGGCATGAACAGACATACCTCTGGTTACTGGATTTCGAAGGTTTAGATATTTCTTCATTTTAATGAATATTAACATCTAGAGTTGCATAGTGTTGCATTATATGTCTCGTTTAGGAAATGTTGCTCACATATAGAAAATAGAATAAAATTTACTAGAATATCAGAAAAGTTAGCCATTACAAACATGAAAAGCAAAATTAAACAGTCTCCCCTCTTCATTCTTCATGATACCTTCAATTTAAAGAGAATACGTTCCTTAAAGCAAGGATTAATTTATTTTTATTTTTATTTTTAACATTTGACTTCACTTGCAATAAAATTATAAATGCCCTATTGATTTGTACTTCCTTTCATCTTGGTTAACTTTGTTTCTGTTTTTGTTTTTGCCTTTTCGTAATACAATCAGATTACATGAGTTAGGGATGTCTGCATTTTGATTATTCTAGTTTATTCCCATTTAAACATCTTTTCCTACTCTGGCTCAAACTGCAGTCCAGGGTTTAACTCACATCATATGAGATAAGCAATGCTTTAGCACTATTACTTCCTATTTTTTCAATTTTTTATTAGATTATTTTATTTACATTTCAAATGCTATCCTGAAAGTCCCTATATTCTCCCCCCTGCCCTGCTCCCCTATCCACCCACTCCCACTTCTTCGCCCTGGTGTTCCCCCTGTACATATAATTCCAACTGCATAACATCATTGCTACCTGCAAATGCCTGGCAAATACAGAAGTGGATGCTCACAGTCATCCATTGGACAGAGCACAGGTTCCCCAATGAAAGAGCTAGAGAAAGGACCCAAGGAGCTGAAAGGGTTTGCAGCCCTATAGGAGAAACAACAATATGAACTAACCAGTACCCCTCCAGAGCTCCCTGGGACTAAATCACTAAAGAAATGACTTGTGTCTCTAGCTGTATATGTAACAGAGGATGGCCTAGTCGTCCATTAATGGGAGGAGAGGCCCTTGGTCTTCTGAAGATACTATGCCCCAGTATAGGGGAATTCCAGCACCAGAAAGCAGGAGTGGGTATGGGGAGCAGGGGGAGGGGGGGAAGAGATAGGGTATTGGAGAGGAAACTAAGAAATAGGATAGCATTTGAAATGTAAATAAAGAAAATATCTAATAAAAAAGAAAGAAAATATTAATATTTAATGACATATAACATTTGAAAAAATATATAAACATTTAAAATTAAGTTATTTAATATTTTACTAAAATTGAAACATAAATAACTATATGAAGAAGAATATTTATAAAATGATTTCAAATTATAAATTATAAACCCTCCTAGGTCCTCAGCATTCAAAGTATCATTTTATCTTTCTGTTCTCTTTTTTTATGTAACAGAAATTCTTGAATTACGGTCTTCCAGCTATGTATTCATTCATTGCCACTATTTTAATAGATTGTGAACTCTATGATGGCACATACTGTGAAAAGCACAATAAAAATATTGGCTATATGGTGTATATTCAACAAATATATTTTAAAATATGATAGACATCTTTTAAATGCAAAGAAATTGAGTTGAGTTTCTCTGGTACATGGTATTCCATTTATTTTTGGTCCTCAGTTTTCATCAAAAAATTTTTTTTAAAGTAATATGCATTGAAAGTTTTACAGACATTAAATCTCTACATTGGTAAGTTTTAGTTGACCATTTCTTTGTTGCTTTCTGTTGCATGTGGGCTATAGGTGTATATTTTTGTGTAGGCTTATCTGGCCTCTGAAGAAAGACTTTTCTTTCCTTTTCTTTCCTTTTCTTTTCTTTTCTTTTCTTTTCTTTTCTTTTCTCTTCTCTTTTCTCTTCTCTTTTCTTCTCTTCTTTTTTTCTCTTTTTCTTTCTTGTATACCAATTCATATTTCCAGAACTATCACACATGTTCTCTAAACATGAAATGATATACTGCCTTTGCTGACACAGCCCTGAAAATATTTATCCTCATTTCTGTCACATTTTCTTAGTTACAGTAAATTAAACTCCCATATTGATAAGACATTGGAAAGCGAATTTAAAACCTTCTTTTGGGCAAAGCTATATTTTTGCATACATATAAATATGACTTTTCCTATAAAACATGTTAATGTACCAATTTCTATTCCTTTACTTACAACTTGCCATCTTTTTTACGCCATCCTGTTACATAAAGTCTCATTGTGTTATGGTGTAAGTGAGAAATCCAAAAGTCTTTTTCTAAATTAGAGTCAAATAGATAGAACATCTTATTCCATAAGGTTTGGTATTGTTTGTTTGTTTAACATTCTTATTATTCAGAAGACTTTGGAATGAAAAGGATGATTTATCATGCTCTGTCCCCACCACTGTGTTATATGAAAAATATGGTAAGCCCATGATAGTCTCTTCAATAAATGTGGAAAATGGGAAGACACAATCATAGAATTCACTGTCTTAGTCAGGGTTTCGATTCCTGCACAAAATGTCATGACCAAGAAGCAAGTTGGGGAGGAAAGGGTTTATTCAGCTTACACTTCCACATTGTTGTTCACCAAAGGAAGTCAGGACTGGAACTCAAGCAGGTCAGGAAGCAGGAGCTGATTCAGAGGCAGGCCATGGAGGGATGTTACTTGCTGGCTTGCTTCCCCTGGCTTGCTCAGCTTCCTTTCTTATAGGACACAGGACTACCCACCCAGGGATGGCACCACCCACAATGAGCCCTCCCACCCTTGATCACTAATTGAGAAAATGCCTTACAGCTCTATCTCATGGAGTCATTTCCTCAAGGGGGGCTCCTTTCTCTGTGATAACCCTGACTTGTGTCAAGTTGACACTAAAACCAGGTATTTGAAATCCAGCTTCTCAGAGGCTGATTGGTTTGTTTGTTTGTTTCTACTTTTTTAATTTATTAAGGTTTATGTTTTCTTTATGAATATCAATGATCCATAAAGTCTTTTTATTCTGTCACATATAGCTAATATTTTCTATAATTAAATTAAGCTTGAGATGCCTCAATACTTTCATCATACTGCTGGCCTGCCCTCAAATTTTGAGGTTATAAAGATTTTGTACTCATCATTGTTCCTTTGAATAACAAACTATAGATTCTTCCCTGAAGGGATCTTGGAATCGATCTTAGAATATGGATGAAAATCTTCAGGGGTGCAGTGATCCTCCTGATGGAAGAGTTCACCAAATGGTTGTCTAGTGCCGAGCAGTCAGGCCAAAGAACACATACATGGGACATTATATGGACTCAATTTGGTACATTAGGAATATATATGTATGTTTATTCCTAAATGTGTGTGTGTGTGTGTGTGTGTGTGTGTGTGTGTGTGTGTGTGTGTGTGCATGCTTGCATGAATGTGATAAAAATTAACCTAAAAAGAGATCATGGGTTTGAAGAAGTGTGGGGTATTTTATAGGAGAAAGCTTAGAGAGGGGAAAGGATAGAAAGGGTAAAGAACAGGGAGTAATATTGTAATTAGATTACAATAATATTGAAAATGTATATTTTTTAATGCATAGTATTACAATGAATGTTGCTACAAAGAATCGTTCTGTAACTCTTTTAAAGACTGCTATAATTCCTTTTATTTAAAGTAAATGATATTGGAAGTACATGATTAAGGAAAGTTAAGAAACTCATCTGTGTGGAAGTGTCTGAGCCACTTGTTTCAGTCTTTCTAAAACTCTTTAACTAAGGATTTTACAACTCAACTCTGGCAATGATCTTTCAGTTGAGGTTATTTCATTCTTTGAGATTCTTTGTTGGATGAAAGCTTATGCAGAGCTTTTGTTATGGTGCCAAAATTACACTTCAGTGCAGAAGAATAACTCATTCCTTAGTGTATCTCCCACTATGTTTGTTTTGTTGTGAAAATTGTTTGGATAGTATTCACAACACCCTTCCAAGAGTTCTAGTTTGTAAGATCCTCAGGCTATTAAATTCAATTTCTTTTCTCCGTTTTAGGAAATGTAATAGTTTGGTGACATTTTCTGACATAATGTGGGTCTCTTTTCTATTATATTCTAAAACCATTTCTTACTCTTCTTTACAACTCTACTGACAATAAGCTCAAAGCACTCTAACTCTGCCTATAATCATAGTCCTACCTGCTTCTATTAGCAATTTTCTCAAGGTCCTTTCAATTCTCTTAGAACACTTGATCCTAAAGCCAGATTTATTTTATTGTTGGAAATATGCAAAAAAAATTCTTCTATATCATTGAGATATACCTTCTGGACAATGGAACTTATGTAGAAACATACTTCTGAGGTCTTCTTGCCTTTCATCTTCTACTTCATTAGGGGGGAAAATAATACATAATATTAATTGCATTCTGAATATTTTAATGCAAAAATGAACTAAAAGAATCTACATTTGGAAATACCATTAAACCAAATGGAAGGAAACAATTAATGTAAGTAGATTTATTGTGGTATGTTTAAGCTGTTCTATGAATCAATATTAAATTTTCCCCAAATACAGATAATTTTGATAAGTCAGTAAGACTTACGGGAAGCTCAACATCTCATATTCTACAAATTTCTTGATATGTTTACATCTCTGTTTTGTGTCTGGAAAGAAGATAAGTGTTCCTCACTAACAGGTCCTTTAAGTAAAATAAACACGTTGCCTTTGGTTAAAAGCAGCGCAGAGTTATTTGCTGAACAGTGTAGTGTTTCCTGCTTTCTCTTTTCAAAACTGTAACTATTGTAATCACTGGTAAAAAAAATACTTTGACCTATACATGTAAATCTGCTTCGTGTTTTTGTGGAATATTTTTTACTTTACTTATGATTACTTTATATTTCATTATCAATTTCATTAAGTATTTAAAATATTTGTTGAGTATTTTAGAGTGCTACACAATTTCCAGTGGTCTTAGAGTAATCTTAGGTTTACATGCAAAAAGTAAAGCTGCAGTTACAGTTTGTAAAATTCCCAAGACTGTGGAGTTAGGTGGTTAATTCAGTTAAATTAACTACTTTTAGAAAAAAAAATAGAATTAGCAAATAATGAGACTAAAATTTATAATACTTCCCTTAAGGCTATCTTGCCTTGTTGGTTTTCTAAAGAAAGAATGAAAGGCACAGAGTTGGGCGGTGGGGAGTGGAGGGATCTGATAGGAAAGCAGAATATATTTTATGGAACAAAAATTTTATTTCCAATAAAAAAAGGAAGAAAATAAAATAAAGGAGACAACAAGATGTATTTGGGAATTCTACTTCATATATCTTCAACTCAGAATTTCACAGATTATTTCAATGACTATTATATTTATGCAAGATATATGCTAAGTGTATTTCTATTATTTGACAAGTTTCTGTATTTCTGCCCTAGATGGTTGCTTTCATTTCACTGTAAGAGTCAAAGTCAGAAGCCCATAGAGACCATCATCACATTCCCTTGTTATTAAATATATGTGCTTATCTTTTTTGTTCTCTATTATCAATTGTATTATATTTAAGATGCTGTGTATGTGAAAACAGGGGAAAGGTGTTTTACAATTTTTCAAATTTATCCTCTCATATATTTTATCCTTACTACATTTTCTTCTCCTTTCTTCCTTCCCAGTACCTATCCTTATGCCTACCCATACCTTTCTCCTATTGTCTATCTGTTTCTCCTTTGTCCCTTCAGAAATGGGCAATTCTCCTAGGGACATAAGTAAACATGGCTTTAATAGTTACAATAAGACTAGTAACTTACCCTCTCATACCCAGTATGAGTAAATGGTCCTAAAGCAAGACAAAAGGGTCAGAGGCTTTAAATTACTCTCCCTTTAATTTAAAGGACTTGTGTGGCACCAGACTGGCGGTTGTTTCAGGCTGCCTTTTTTTTTTTTTTTTTCCCAGGGAGTGTTAGGCTACTTCTCATTCTGATTTTCATAGATCTGATCACTGAGCATAAGCGTAGCCTCTCTCCTTGCTTGTATGCACATGTGATACAACAATCTCACCTGCAATGCTTCTAGGGGAAGTTGGTAGTCACTTCTGCCCACTGGTCCACACAGACCCAGATGGACACCCAGCAAAGAAAGTAAGCTGGAAACGAGAAGAACCTTTCATGGAATCATGGTCCTAGGTGGGAGTGAGTCCTAGACAGATGACCAATCCATCGGGCCACTAAGTCCAGGGTAAGGATTGAGCTCAAAACCATCACAATGGTGCCTTGACACAGAAATAGTCTGAAATGACTCGCCATCATAATCCTAACAAATTTCCTTATGACAAATCTTTATGAGTTCCAGGATGAAAGAATTAGAAGAAAGAACATAATATTTGCTAGTGCACAATGGCTATGAACTGGCAAGATATTAATGTGGAACATAAAGTTTATATGTGTGGAGAAGGAACAGCTCAGTGACATCTCTATCAAGGAACTTCTCATTAACATGAACATCCTTAAATATGTTAGGGAGTTTAACTGTCAATCATAAGCATGCTATGAAAATTAATATACTCCAATGACAGCATATAAAAATATCTTTATCACTTGGAGCTGCAGAGCAGATACTCTTGACAGTCAAGTTCAAGATTAAAATTATGAGGTCACATTACTATAAAGATGTTAAATGAACAATGTTAGTTGATTTCAAATGGAAACATGATTGAATTATAGTGTATTCCTATGGCAATGGTATGCCTATATGTGAGGGTATTAATCTCAAAAGAACTCTAAATTCTCTAAACCTGAAAAAAAATGTGTTACAATTTTAGTCAGCTTTAACTCAAACATCATTCTGACAGTTTCCAGGAAAATATAAACAAATTTTTCTTATCTTGTTTCATACTTAGGATTTTGCTGCTGTGAATAGATACCATGGCTATGGCAAATCTTATATAGGACATCATTTAATTAGGGCTGGCTTATTGGTTCAGAGGTTGAGGCCATTATCCTCAAGGCAGGAGCATGGCAGAGTCCAGGCAGACATCACGCAGTGCAGTAGAAGCTGAGAGTTCTACGTCTTTATCTGAAGGCTGCTAGCAGAATACTGGCTTCCAGGAAGCTAGGATGAGGGTCTTAAAGCCCACACTCACAGTGACACATCTACTTTACAACAAGGCCACATCTACTCAGCAGGGCCACACCTTCTAATAGTGCCACTCCCTTGGTTGAGCACATACAACCATAACACCTTGGATTAACAGGTTACCTGTTCCAAAGCTTGCCTGAATCCTTAAAGATGAACACCTTGAAAACACACCGAGAACTCAAGGTTGAACAAAGTGAACATGTCTTTACCACTGGGAGAGGACTCCACTGAGGAAATGTTCTTGTCTCTGGAAATTGAATGAGCCATTTTAAATGTCTTTCTACATTCTTTTTTTTTTTTTTTTTTTTTTTTTTTTTTGAATTAAAATCTAAACACATCACTTTCTTTTTTCCTTTTTCATTCTCCAACACCTGCCACATGCCACTCCACTGCTTTTTCTCATCTCCATAGCCTATTCTTTAAAAATATATAATAGTTTTATTTTTCCAGAACTCTACAAATGAACACCACATCTATATTACTCCATTTTCTTAAGCCTCCAGAAAGAATGAGCTGAACCACCTTGACAAGGCTCTTATGAAGACTTTGAAATTTGAGAAACTTTCAATGTAAAACACATTTATAGAGGATTTCCCTTATATATTTACAGAAAATATAAGATGTTTTGACTTCCTCAGATGATGGGATTGTGTGAGGCCCATACCCAAGCTGTGTAAATATACTTCTTGGGCTCAGCCCAGAGCATTTGTTTCTTTGTGCTAACTATTCTGAGCCCTAGTTTCTTCTAGCCTTCCAACAAATTAATCTGCAATGGACTGATTCAATCCAGCCTCTCATGGCTTCTGACTGAATTGCTCTGCTTGGCTTCATACCAATTTCAGCAGTATGTTCTAATCTTGTAATCCCTTCTCATTCCCTGACTCATTCTCTTTTCACCTCTGTTTAGTGTTTTCTCTCTACAATCTGTATCATTAAAACTACCCCAAGAAGAGGGTGGAACAGTGCGTGGTATGTAAAGTGAATAAGTAAAAAATAAAATACTGAAAAACTTGGAGAGTACTGTCTTCTGAGGGGAGGATACAGTGTCTGTAATCCAGAAGAGAAAAAGGAGGTTCTCTCAGATGGAATGCCAGAGCTCCTGGAGGATGGAATTTGTCATGGAATCATCTTAAACTAAAACTGGTATAACTAGAATCACTCACAGACATCAAGATATGATGAATATTTATATTTCTCTATCTTCTTAGGGCCCAATTGAAACTAATAGGTGATAAATAATAAATATGTACATATATATATTATAAACAGATTTATAAATATAAAGACATATATTTATAAATATTTTTATAAATTTACCTGCCCCCATAAAACTGCCATACACACAGCACACACCTATCCTTGTATGTAGCCTCTCTTTCTTTTGCTGTTCTTGTGAGATTGGAGCATATCCTATCTCTGACTCATATTTTTATGAGTCTTTCCCTTTATTCATCACTTTGTCTATTTCACAATTAGATATCACTTTCAAACATGATTGCTTCCTTCTACAAATAAAATTTACCTTCATTTTGGGGATTAAAGGTGGGTACTAAGGTTTGTATTCCAGCCAGATCATACTGTGATCCAGGTCATGGATGCATTCAAATTTGTTCCTAGAGATCTAGAAGGTTTTTGGAGGTGATCCCTGCCAGAACAGCAGTGCTGCGGCAGAACACATCTGATCTATAATGCACATTTGTTTGTTTGTTTGTTTGTTTGTTTGTTTGTTTCCTTGCTTGCTTGCTTCCTTGATTTTTATTTGGATTCACCCCCTAATAGCAGGAATAACTCAATATATTTATGGGAAAACATTTTTCCCTAAAAGTAGGAATAATTCATTATTAATGGTCCCTTCATGGAAGGAAAAAAAAACTGAGGGTGAGCTAAACTTCTCCTACACAATCCAAGTCAATCAAGGCATAACGTTTCCTAAGGTGTTAGTTATAAGAGTTGTTTTGCATATAGAAACTGCTGAACTTATTCCAAATAGTTCAGAATTAATTTTTTTATTAATACAACTGCAACAGATAATAAGAAACAGAAATTATTTATTATATATTACTCATAGTCAATCTCAGAAGAGATTGCCTACTCCACTGGCACAAGGAAATGAAGAGACTGACCCGTTATTAATAGGAAATGTTATAGAATCCTCAAAATCTCATTTAAAACATCATGATAACAGCAAAGATATAAAGAAATTTTTTTTTCCATTTCCTGGAAACCAGAGAAATAAATCTGTGTGGTGTGGTGTGTATGTGTGGCAGTTTTGCAGTAACTGTTTTTTTACAGAGACATGTGCAGGGAGAACAGGCTAAATACAGATGAAGACAGAAGAAATCAGAGAATGAGAAGGAGCCAAAAGATTATGACATATTTCCAAACTTAGTATGAGGCCAAGTAGACCATTTTAGTCAGAAGCTGAGAAAAGCTAGATTGAATTGGTCAGCTTAGAAGATGAAATTGTACAAAGTCTAGAAGTTTTGAAGCCTAGGCCTAGGGATAGTGAGAAGAGAGAAAAAAACCCTTTGGGCTCAGCCCAAGATGTGTGTTTGCACAGCTTGGGTAAGACTCTTATATCACCATATCATATGAGGAAATAAACCAAATGTTTACAAAAAGGAATGAACCTGTTACACATTTTAGAAAACATTTTTAAATTTTATTAAATCAATTAACAATTTATTTACTTTAAACAAAATAATTGCTCAACCTTAAAAATACAGAATAGTATTTTCTCTGTGTCAATAGAGATGAATCATGCAACTTTGTAGATTTGAACATTTAGAAATATTCTACACATGTTTATTCAATATATAATGCTGTGAAGCTGGTTCTAAGGAAAATACTAATTAGCTAATCAATGTCTGCTATAAACTGCTATGTGACATTTCAACTATCTGTAGTACAAATGAATAATAAGAGAATTAAGTCAGATTATGTTGTAAAGAACAATAATAATTATTAGAAAAATCGAAAATAAAAAAGTAATTATAAAAATATATGCATATTCTCATGAGAACAAACAATAAGGCATGCTTTATTAGTACATCTCAGATGGATGAAATTATTTACTTTTTAGTATTTTGATTATTCATCAAGATGTTTTATTATCTTTGATTGGGAAATAAACAGTATGTGATTAATAATAAAACCTTTTCATTTTAAACTATTATTAAATTACAACATTAGAAATTATTATTCTAACATACAAATTATATAATGACCAAAACTCTTGTGATGTTATGATAAAACTAAAAATTACCAAATCAAAGAAAGTAATGATATGTTGCCTGCATTTATTGTTTTAAATTATTGTGCTCAAATACTGTTTCTTACTAGAAGTTATATAATATAAAACACTGTAGTATTCAGCAAGCTGAAAATAAATGTTAGGTCAATAATTCTAATAATAGCCTATTATTAGAGGACTTGGGTTTGGTTCTCATCACTAACATCATATAGATCACAAACAACTATGTCTTAGTCAGGGTTTCTATTTCTGCACAAACATCATGGCCAAGAAGCAGTTGGGGAGGAAAGGGTTTATTCAGCTTACACTTTCCACATTGCTGTTGATCACCAAAGGATTTCAGGACTGGAACTCAAGCAGGTCAGGAAGCAGGAGCTGATGCAGAGGCCATGGAGGGATGTTCCTTACTGGCTTGCTTCCTCTGGCTTGCTCAGCCTGCTCTCTTATAGAACCCAAGTCTACCAACCCAGAGATGGTCCCAACCACAAGGGACCTTTCCTGTTTAATTACTAATTGAGAAAATGCCTTACAGCTGGATCTCTTGGAGGCATTTCCCCAACTGAATCTCCTTTCTCTTTGATAACTCTAGCCTGTGTCAAGTTGACACACAAAACCAGCCAGCACAGTTGACCCCTTTATCAACTTGACACAAAAACACATCACCATTAAGCCTCAACCCTTACTTTCTTATTCATTCCCGATATCTAAATAACTTTAAAAGTCCCACAGTCTTTGCATATTAAAAGTTTAATCCATTTAAATGTCCAATATCTTTTAAAATTCAAAGTCTTTTAAAAATTCAAAGTCTCTTAACTGTGGACTCCAATAAAATACCTTCTTTCCAGAGGGAAATTATCTGGGCACAGTCACAATCAAAAGCAAAATCAACCTCCAACTCTCTAATGTCTAGGATCCAACTCACAATCTTCTGGGTCACTTCTCCAGCCATGCCATTTGTAGCACACATGTTATCTTCTAGGCTCCAGCTGCCTGTACTCCACTGTTGCTTCTGTTCTTGGAGATCATCTCATGGTCCTGGCATCTCCAAAACACGGCATGACCCCTTCAGTCCTGGGCCATCAATTGCAACTGAGGCTGAACCTTCACCAATGGTCTACCATGCCCTCTCACAGTGCAGAGCCTCAGCTGCTCTGCATGACCCCTTCATGCCTTCAAAACCAGTACCACCTGGGTGACTTTTATACATTACCAAGTCCTGCTGGTGCATGAGGTACAACTTTGGCTATCTCTATAACACAGCCTCTTTGTGCTCTCACAAAACACTTCCCAGAAGATTTCACCTCAATGATGCTGGTTTCTTCTTAATCACAGCTAATTTCTTAGCTCCAGATAACCAGCACCAATAGTCCCAGTAATGCAAAGTTTTCACTTTAGTAGTTCTGGTATCTTGTTAATCACAGCTGATTCTTTAGCCCCAGCTAACCAGAACCACAGAATCTTCACAATCAAAATAGCAATGGCCTTGAAAAGAGTCTTTAATCTTGCCTATGAAATTTCACAAGCCAGGCCTCCTCCTGCACTGTTTTCAACATTATCTTCCAACCTCCTATACAACATCTCACAGAGTTCTTAACACCGAATGGATCTTCTGGCCCAAAGTTCCAAAGGCCTTCCACAGTCCTCCCCAAAACATGGTCAGGCTGTCACAGAAATACCCCACTACGCTGGTACCAATTTTGAACTCAGGTTCCACAGGATCTGACGCACTTGCTAGTCTCTGTGGGCTCTTTTATGCATTTGGTACACATACAGACCCGCATGCATGAACACATACACATAAAAAAATAATTGTGATGTATTGTTTAGATAGACAATACTCATTTATTTTCACATAATTTTTCAAATATGAAAATATCTAGAAATATAGAATATTAAAATAAAATCAATCGCTAAGATTTCATTTTAAATTAATAAAATTCTGCAATATATTTGAGTCATATTATTATTATTATTATTAAATAATTTTAAAGCTAGAACAGATTAAAAAATATATTGAACTGATATGTGCAAAAAGCTCTACAGCTCTCTGGGCCCAAGAGAGTACTATCATTTGCATAATGTGGGGTTTACTCAATGGCAAGTATCATAATAATCTTAGAGAATATGATGTAAAATAAGGTAAGGGAAGACAAGATAAGAAACAGAAAAGAAAACTATCTCTAAAATAGATTATGCATTGGTCATTGGGATTTCAATTACTGGGAAAGTGTCTTGCTTAACAGCATTGGAATCAATAAACTGGAAAGCGTAGTCTTGGGAAAAATAGTGGATGATTTTTTAAGCATTATTTGTCATAAAACAGAAGCAACAATGTAAAATCATGTCTACCAAATGAAATATTTTGCTGTAAAATGCCCAAAATATGGCAAACTGTGGCATTTATAATATCCTTGGTTTATCCATAAGTGCACAGTATTTTTTACTATAAAGTAAGTAATCAAATATAGACTACTTTGCATTTTCTTTTCCATTCTTTTCAGAGAGATCTTCATGTACACGTATTATGAAAATCAACAGAACTCTGTATTAATTACTTTTTGTTAAATGTTCTAATGGAAATATAAAATATGAAGAACTCACTATATTTATCCTGAAAACAAAAGTCTCATAAGCATGACATCCTTGCATTGAATGATGTTCAAACCATACATTCTACTTTTACATAGGATGCTCAAAGTAAACCTAAATCTGATGTGCAGACTTTTAATTTTTTAATTTTTTTTTTTTTTCGAAACAGGGTTTCTCTGTGTAGCCTTGGCTGTCCTGGAACTTACTCTGTAGACCAGGCTGGCCTCGAACTCAGAAATCCTCTTGCTTCTGCCTCCCGAGTTCTGGGATTAAAGGCATGCGCCACCACGCCCGGCTTGATGTGCAGTCTTAAAGAATGATGTTGTGTTACTTTCATTTTCAAGATACTTTAGCTGGCAATTGCCAAATTACTCTGCATAGTGTATTGATAGTAAAAATGCAACTCTAACACTCTCAGAAATTACTATGCAAGCTCCTTCATGTATCACTATCAATATTGCCCATTATCTTTTTTTTTTTTTTTTTTTTAAAGATTTATTTTATTTATTATATGTAAGTACACTGTAGCTGTCTTCAGGCATTCCAGAAGAGGGCACCAGATCTCATTAAGGATGGTTGTGAGCCACCATGTGGTTGCTGGGATTTAAACTTATCACCTTCGGAAGAGCAGTCGGGTGCTCTTACCCGCTGAGCCATCTCACCAGCCCCCCATTACCTTAAATAAATGTGAACACATATATTTTAGAAAACACTACAAATAGTCTTAATTTTGAAACATAATCACCAAGCCTCATTGTGATAAATTTGGTCAATTTTGTGAACATACATCATAATTCACAGACATTGAAGAGCGCAAAATGTACATTTCAGTTTTTCTTTAATTATATATAATGAATAATGATGTATATCACTTGCAAATAATGGATCGAACCAGAGATTATCATGTTAGTAGTACATGTTATACTTTGAAAATCAAAGAAAATATTCTTTTATTCCCATGTACAATGCAGATTTTTAAAAAGACAAGAAGGAATTGAGGAATGATATTTGGGAGAGAAAAGAAGTATATGATTGAGTATAGGAGGAGCCTAGAGATGAAGGTTCAGTATGATTGAAGAACAGCATGCATATATGTATGACCACATAATAATAAAGACAGTAAAAATAACATATCTCTACATAAAAATTCCAAAAATTCATTAAAACATAAATGCTTGAAGTAAAATATGTTAAATTTGTGGAAAAAAAATGAAGGTGTATGAGATTTTCATTTATTAAAAGACAATGCATAGATCTAGTTAGTAAAGGGTTTGTATGTAAATTTGTAGGAGCGTTAAGAATTATGAATCTTTAAATGAAATTCTTGTTATTATTTTCATACAAGTGAAATTATTTATACTACTTAATATAAATATAAACTTGATTAGGTTGTAATTTTGTAAAGTGATTTATTAAGATTTAATCACAATTTGGTCTTCATAGGATACAATTCCAACAATTAAGTTAAATTTCTGTTAAAAATTAATAGTCCACTTTAAATGATAATTTGGTTATTTTTAAGTCTTGTATAAGATGTAATCAATTAAGCACTTGGTGATATAATTTTTTATTACAAATTTAATTGCATAAGATCTTCTTTATGCCCCACGCAAGCCTTTAATCCAAGCACTCAGGAGGCAGAGGCAGGCGGATTTCTGAGTTCGAGGCCAGCCTGGTCTACAGAGTGAGTTCCAGGACAGCCAGGGATACACAGAGAAACCCTTTCTCAGAAAACAAAACAAAACAAAACAAAACAAAAGGATCTTCTTTACATTACTCTTAATATCTTAATATAGTTAGTCTTTGATTAAGTCATTAAATTTTGTCCTCTAATTTTATTATAGCAATTTTGGTGCTCCTTCATAATATTTTTTTCTGTATATAATTTCATCCATTAGACACTTTTGGTTCTGATGTTTTTTAAGAAAAATCCAAAACTGTTGAATGTATATTAAACCTAAATAATTTGGCAAACGAAAATGTTTGCTATTTATTGAAAGTTTTGCTATTATTAAAAATGAGTTGATGAAAAAAAAGAAATAAAACTACTTGATACAGCAATTTAAGTCAACAGCTAATGATCAAAAATTAGTAAAAAGAAAAGCTAAATATATGAAGAGAAAGTTATTATAGGACCATTGCTTTGTAAGAAAAAGGTATTTGACTAGACAAGGGGTCCACATTTTTATATATGAAAAATAGTTGAGAATAGTTCTAATTCTTAGTAAAAATATTTTGTTAAATGAAATTAATGTTGGTGATATTTATTAAAGCAGTGCTACTTTTCAAAAAAAAAAAAAAAAAAAAAAAAAGAGTTGATGAGCCCGGCAGTGGTGGCACACTCCTTTAATTCTAGCACTTGGGTGGCAGAGGCAGGAGGATTTCTGAATTCTAGGCCAGCCTGGTCTACAGAATGAGTTCCTGGACAGCCAGGACTATACAGAGAAACCCTGTCTTGAAAAACAAAACAAACAAACAAACAAACAAACAAACAAAAAAGAGTTGATGAATCTGAAAATTTCAACATTCTTCAAAGTAAAATTACTACTATTCAGACATACTGAGGTAAGTAAACTTTTCTGAATTCCCAGTCATCAAAAATACCTTCATGATTGTTTACAAATCTTAAAATTAGTGGATGGAGGAGTAAAATCATCTCATGAGTTTCTTTGAGCTTTGCCTTTACTAGAGATAGTGGATAAAAAATAAAAGATCTGTTCTTGCTACTCAAGTTTGTAATTTTCAGGTTGTTCTTTTCTACTATTATGAATACTTAGAAAGAACTGATCTCTAGGAGAAGCATTATTAAAGTTAATACTTTTGAAAAAGAAAGATATCCAAGCTTCCAAAGGTAAAAGTTTTCTTTCTTTACTATTTTTTTTTTTATTTTAAAAGGTTTTATTTTGCAGTGGTAAAGCCATTTTCCCAGCTGATCAATACTCATTCAATAAATAATTGTAGCTGAAAGAATAATTGTGGTCAAATCCCTTACTCTTCCTTAAGTGATTAAAAAATCAATGATAACCATGAACAGTTAAGCAAGCAAGACTTAAATGTTTGAGTAGACATAAAGGAGCAAAGCAGCTCTCAATTAATAAAGGTAACTTAGATCAACTCTGGCTTGATCTGGTCTTTTATGGTTTGCATACATTCTTCCACTTTGCATATTGTAATGTTTTTTTTTTTAAAGCCATTCAAATTTTCTATAAGGCAACAAAAGAAAAAATAAAAAAGAGCTAAAGAAAATTAAATCAATATTGGACTACCACATTTTAAAATTAATTTGAAGTAAAATTCAAAATGCAGATTTTTAATTGATCATTATGAATCATAAAGCAGATCTTTTTGTTATTTAATGTAAAATTTTCTCTTAGTTTGCACAATAGTTTCAAATGAATAAAAAACCTTTTAAGACAAAATGATGCAGCACTTGCCACAAACAACACATGTGAATGAGTATGGTTCTGTGAGTACAAAGAGATTTTCATATCCATATTTTTATCAGAAAGGATAGAGAAGATGAAGATTAATTTCAAAATAGAATGTGTAAAGTGTTTGAAGAATTAGCTTCCTAGGCTCAAAAAGCTATAAACAGATGATTTTCTAATTGTTCCTGTTTTTTTCAGACCATGTCAACAAAGGACTCATGTATGCTAATCAGAGAAGTACTGAAAAATAGCCCAAAATGTATACAATTAAAATAACACATAAATGTAAAGTCCATAATACTTAATGTAACCATATAAAACTAAATGTATCAAAATCCATATGATTTAATACAGTTAGCAAAGCATTAATTTTCTAGAATTTATTGAAGCTCCTAAATTTGCTCTCTGTATGTTGTGTCATTTAGCTTATCATGTTATCCTCACCCAACCACTGGAGTGTAAAGTCTTGTGTTTCACATGAATGTGTGTTCATTAGCATCTACAGTGTGAAGGTGCTTGGCAAACACAGAAGTGGATGTTCACAGTCAGCTTTTAGATGGAACACAGGGTTAACAAGGGAGTAGCTAGAGAAAGTATCCAAGAAGCTGAAGGGGTCTCCAACTCTATAGGTGGAAGAACAATATGAACTAACTAGTACTCAAGAGCTCGTGTCTCTAGCTGCATATGTAGCAGAAGATGACCTACTTGGCTATCATTGGGAAGAGAGGCCCCTTGGTCATGCAAACTTTATATGCTCCAGTACAGGGGAACACCAGGGCCAAGATGTGGGAGTGGGTGGGTAGGGGAGCTGGGCGGGGGATGGGAGAGGGTTTAGGGGACCTTCGGATTAACATTTGATATGTAAATGAAGAAAATATCTAATAAATATTGAAAAAAATAAAAGAGCCATGATTTTAACATTGCAGAAGTCCCACTTGTTTCTCTTCATTTAGAGAAGCCACCCTGGCATAAGGAACTTCTCTTATATCATATTACCTTTTAATGATTGAAGGGGATGAATTCCATAGCTCCAATACATATTATTTATTAAAACTCCATTGAAATTGCTTTCGAAAATTTTAATACAAGTTCTTTGAAGATAAACTAACTTGATAATTATTGATACTCATGTTGAGAAAACTATGAGAAATACTGTGTTATTCATAATAAAATAAATTTTATTATTTTATTTATATAATGTCTACATTATTTATGATTTTAATCCAAAGTTTTTAGTTGAAAAACTTTTATAGAAAAAATATATATTTAGTTTAATTGATATGCTTATAAATGATAGTGCTGTTTATGAGGAGTGAACTGAAACTATGTGCAAAAGAAAGTATTTTGTCACTGAAATTAGAAATCAGGCTCTTTGGTATTAACATATAATAAATACTTTCCTTATTTCTGCCTTAGCAACCCTGTATGAAGGAGCAAACTATCAAGTCTTGTAAATTATAATTTTATTATAATCATATAAGAAACCCTACACAAAAACAATGTAGGCAAGTCTTTCCCAAATTCTGACCAATAGGAATAGTGAGAAATAAAATTATTACTGTCATTTGGCTACTATGATTCCATGTGTTTTGTTACATGTTGGGTACCTGGAATCACTATAAATCTAAACCCAGTGTGGGAAACCCACACACACCTATATTATCATAACCACCCCCATCTCTATGCTGTCTTAATATCTGCATAGTTGAACCTAATAAGGAGAAATAGCATCATGAAGAAAATGACATGAAATTTAGATTCGAAGAAAGAAAAATACTTATTCATCAATGATAAGTATGTCACCTGGTGAAATTACTACGGAAATTATTATATGCACTCCTCAAGAAAATAAACAATGCCATAAGACTTAGACTCTCTCACTTCTCAGTGCTCACACCACAGAGGTACTTACACACCCGTGTGTATGAATGTATAATTCATATTAGCAAAAATATAATATAACACATAGATGTGCCAGCTGCTAAATGGATAAAGAAAATGTATGCAAAATGAAATTATGGCCAGCTATGCAACAAAAAGTGAATTTATGATATGCAGAGAATAATAGAGTCTGAAGTCATTCAGTGAATAAATAATACAGATTGAGAAAGACAAATATTGCCTTTCTCTCATATGTATAGCTTATTTTTAAATTTATATATAAATATATGTATATATATATATATATATAGAGAGAGATATATAGGACACAAAAGTAGACAGGATGCTGTAAGCGAGAAGATGGAGCCCTTAAGAGAGGAAGGAGATACCAATTTATGTGTTGGCCATGAAAGCAGATAAATGAGCACAATTTGGAGGAGGGAGAACAGAGAAGGAGAAGAGTGAGTCAGAGATACTGAGGAAGAAAACATCACAGTGAAGAAGGAAAGCATACGCTGGGCCTGCGACATAGATCACTTTTACTGTCATTTGGCTACTATGATTCCATGTGTTTTGTTACATGTTGGGTACCTGATAATTTCCCAGAAGTGGGTGACCAAAGTGCTTAAGCCACGTCTAGTGAGCTCCAGAACCATAAGAGACCCTGTTTCAAATACAAGCTGGGTGGTTTCTTAGAGGTAGTACTAAGGTTCACTTCTGTCAAGTACACGTATGTGAAATTACATATATACTTATAAACCCATATATATATATATATATATATATATATATATATATGCACATCATGCATACATACATACATATATACATATATACATACCACCATGAAACCCATTGTTTAATATAATAAATGTATAATTAGTATAAAGTAAAAATATACACAAACACAGTATAATACAAACAAAGAAAAAAAGAGAAAAAAATAAAATAAGAAATATTTGTTGAAAAAATTAAATTATTGTTTGAAGTTTTTAATTGAGGTTTTAATTCGTTAAAAACACATAAATATAGTTTAGCAATATTTAAAATGACAAATAAAACAATATTCATGTTTTATTGTTATTAAAGATATAAAAAGCATTAATATGAACAATTTCTGTCAGTCTTTTTAATAATGGTAACACTAATATCAAAAGATTAAATATGCAAACAAGCATGTTTTATGCATAAATTGTTAAATTGATACTATATTTTACATGTATGTTTTAAAGTTCTATTATTGCACACTTGTTAATACTAATGTATGCAATAAAAATTTCATGAAGGCAATAATTTACCAAATGTATTAAAATATGATAACATAACTTGTTCTCATTTATTTACTTATTTATTCACCTTACATCCAGATTACAGTCCCCCTTCACCCTCTCCTCCCTGTACCACCCTCACAAACCACTCACCCCATTACCCTCTCCTCTCCTTTCTAGAGAATGGGAACCTCCACTTGGGTACTAACCCACCCTGCGACAACAAGTCACAGCAAGACTAAGGGCATTCTCTCCCACTAAGGCCTCACCAGGCAGTCCAGTTACAGTTATAAGAAGGGGGCTCAATGGCAGGCAACAGTCAGAGACAGCCCCTGCTCCATTTGTTAGGAGATCCATATGAAAAAATCAAGAGATAGCATGAATTTTTCTGTGTATCTTTCTACCTCTTTAATGAAATAATGCCTACCAAATGTAGCATAGAAAATTAATTATTTATTAACACCATTAGCATTATTTGAAACACAGAAGGCTTCTGAAAATATCCATCAAAATAATCCATAATTAAAATTAACATTTTTCACCAAAAAACTGGCTATGCAAAACACTTCTTTCTTTCACATGCGTGAGTGTTAAAGATGCACAGCTAAAATAACATATAGAAGTCTTTCCTCATTGTGGTTTCACTCATATAAGTATATATCTTGTTAGGTTAAGAAGAGAAGATTTGGACTGGAGAGATGGTTCAGAGGGTAAGAGTGCTTGCTGACTGTTTTTCATGAGGTTCTGACTTCAATACTTAGCAACATTATGGAGGCTCATAGCCATCTATAATGAGATCTGGTATGCTCCTCAGCTAGGTAGGCATACATGAAGGCAGAATACGTTTGCATAATAAATAAACAAACAAACAAACAAACAAACAAGAAGAATAGATTCTATGCACCATAATAAAAATTACTGGTTGAAACCAAACCTCTCCATATTTTACATTTTGGTTATTAGGACAATGGCAAGGAGAGGCAGATGCCATTTTGTATGCATGTAAAATATTATATATACACAAAATATGAGTCATATATTACATAGAGACACATATATAATATAACATATATTCATATATAATACTATATAGATATACTATATATTATCAAAGTCATCATGAAACATATTTTAGAACTAGTGATTCTGAATAGATTTTTTGGGTCTGGACTTTGGACAATGATGCTCTTCCAGATACTTAGAGCTCTTCCAAATCACTCCACTGTGGTAACATTCCAAGATCATTTTAGATCTGCCAAGTTATTATGCTCTGATTTAATTTCTAAATACGTAGGATGGGCCATATTTTCTAGCTCTGTTATGGTTTCCAGTAACCTATGACTAGCTAGATATTCAGGCTGTGATGCTATTTCCAAATACATTTAGGCATGCCAACATGGCATATTCTGATTTAATTCTCAAATAGTTAAGAATATGCCAGATTGTGGGAATGTAAATTGACTGCCAGAACAGTGAATTTCTTGGGAGAGAAATAGCTCATAAGAGCAGATCACTTTCAGATTTATAGACTTGCATGGTAATTTATACACTTCTCTTTTCCCTCCAAGGAACTCCTTGTTATAATTATTCTGACAACCATTTTTTATCAGTTTTAAAACTCAAGATTTCAATAATAGGAGGGCACAGTTGTGTAGCATAATTATTAAGAAAATTTTGAATTCAAAAATTTCAAAATTAATTTATCACTTCCTTACCTCTTACAAAATTAGCTCCACCTTGTGACTCTTTTATTTAAATGGAAGCAATATAATGCTATTCCTTCTCCAGTTGTATCACACACTAGTCTTCCTTGCTCTCTGTCCATGCTTACAACTTGGCAAATTCTTACAAATCCTGGTGTAATATTAAACATAGACTCGATGCTTGTGTCTCAATTTCTATGACAACCATAAATCAGGTTTGCATAAATCATTTGGAATTTTATACTAGCTTCTTAAAGGTCATGTGGATATTGGTCAACCAGTCTAGATCAGCTAGGTTTCTATGGTTACAACCAAGATGTAGATTACTCTTCATTTCATTTCGGAGCCTTAGAGAGAACTACTATTTTGCATTCAGTGGTTAAGGACCTGTACAAACCTTGACAACATTTTGATTCTGTGTACCCAGACTGGGTACATTACAACTGCCAGTGAGTCCATGTTCACATAAATCATCTTCTGGACTCTCCAGACATCTGAACACATGTATGTGCATACCTTTATACAATCTTAAAACAAATACATAATTTTAAAATAATAAAATAAATATCCTAAAAATACATATACACAAAAAATGTATTTTTCTTAGAATTAATTCATAAACTATAAAATAAAATTCCTAGTTTCAGGTTGGATAAGCTTTTTTCCAAGTAGTTGAGTAGATCAAAACAATACAGGCTACTGCACCATTCTTCATTGGCTGCCAGTGTGCAGTGTGGTATGAGCCAAGTGCTGAAGAAGCTACAGACTCTTGTAACAGGACTTAGAGAAATCAAACTAGTAAGAACCTGAATGCCTCCCTCTTAGTAGCGAGGTCCCATAGTGTTGGATGATGATAAACAGGCTCAGGATGAAAAAACAATTACCAATACTATTGCCCAACCTTCAAAGATATTAATAACTAACCCTGCAGAGTGCATTCAGTAGTACAATATTGGCACCAATATCTTGGGAATAAGCAACAGATGCCTAATTGAACTAAAAGCCAACTCCTTATTTTAATGGATGAAACTCAAAGGGCTTAAAACTCACTGTGAAGAATATTAAAAATATATATTGTACTCTTAAGATATTTGTATTTAACTAAGAAGTATGATTCTGGTATGTCAACCATTCTTTGATTACTCTTAACATTTTAGTCTCACAAACTTCATTTTGTTTTTCATTCTGTTAGTTGTATTTGGCAAAGATGTAAATAATTAATGTCATTATTTTGGTAAACACTTAAACATTTTGGTACAAATTGTATTTTACTTAGTATGGACATATTTAAAGGTGAAAGTATGAAAGTAAATGTATGTTAATTTTTATTGTTGATTTTTAAGTAAGTTATAATTGCAGTTATGAGCTTTAATTTATGTACTAATTAAAATAGAGTTTATATTAAACTATCTTTAACATGATTTTCAAATGACTGTGTTTTTGTCTTGATTAAATGTATTGTTATGTTTTATTTGAATGTATAATAAACCATTTTCATTACTATTTAATAGGTATGACACATTTATGTTTTATTACTTTCTATTTGACAGTTATTTCTGCAATCAGTGTTGTGAATTAAATACTGCTATTATCTGTATGTTTGTGTCCCACAGTGTTCATGTGATGAAGTTCTAAATGGAAAGTAGAGACATTAGAAGTATTGTCATTATGATGCTGTGGTCTGAAGTGAAACCCCATAATTGTAGTCATTTTATGTTTTATGTATTATGAGGATCTAATTTGAAATTCCTATTAGTGAAAAAAGGTACTCTTTTAAACACTGTGGTATGGAATGTATCTTTTACTTATAGCTGTCAAGCTGAAAAATGTAGAATATTTTGATTGATTTCATATTGCAAATTATTTTTCTCTCATCTTGCCATGTATCTTCAAAATCACAAGTAAGTAAAAAATCATAATGGGGTAACCAAGATGCATAAAATATATTTTATGTATTCACACATATGAGAATGCTATATTTAAGGCTTAAATAGACTTGATACTTCATCTAACTACAGAGGTTAGGTATAAAGTAAGAGACCTGGTTGAAGGAAAAAAAAAGAATTTCCCAAGAAAGGGGAAATAAAATATATATTTATTAAAAAATGGAAGGTAGAAACTTGAACGGGAGCATCAGATGAAGAAAGGGAAGGAAAGGGACAGCAAGAGAGTGATTACGGTCAGAAAACTAAAACAAAGGGAAATTTGGGGTGTAATATGGATACCTTCCATAGTACCGTGTGTGTGTGTGTGTGTGTGTGTGTGTGTGTGTGTGTGTGTGTGAGAGAGAGACACACTCCCCAACTCAACATCTCTTGACACTGAAGTCTCCATTTCAAGGGATGAGTTATAACTAAAGGAGTTGTTGACTATAGGGGGCCAATTGGAACTCCCAAACAATTCAGGCTATTGCTAAGTTTAGTAAATGCTTTCCAAACACTGATGATAAGGTGCTATTGCTGAAGGCAGCATTTACACATTTCACTGAACACAGAAAAGTAAAGCTCCTGCCTAACAAGATCCTTCTCCCCTCCTGAATAGAGTTCAGAGTATGGGAAGGCACAGAAAACAATAGGTAAACATCAACACAGTTATTAAACGTATGATCTAAATCATGACCTTCCTATATTATATAAAAGTACAATAATGTCACAAATGTTGTGGGAGTCATCAAATAGTTACTGATTGGTACTGAAAAGATACAATCCATGCCTGACACTGCACAGGTAGCCAAGGACCTGGGATTAGATAGGTCATGGACCTTGGAGAAAAGTCATTATTATTCTTATTTTTAAAAAGGTAGCAATATCATAACTCCTAATTCTGCTACATCCATAGGTCAGTGTCTTACTCAGTCATCATCCACCTTTGCTGGACACAAATGCAAGGACTCAGAGATGGACAATATCCACAGAATAAGAGACTATGGAATATCTGGCTTTACATTGGATATCTTCAACAAATCTCACCCCCCACCCCCACTCAGGGCTCAAAGATCTTTAAAGGAGAAAAGACAGAAAGAGTGTAAGAGTCAGTGAGGATGGAAGACTTCATGAAAACAGTACCTTGCAAACACAGCAGGACCAATGCACATGTACATCCACAGAGATGGTCACAGCATCTCTGCACACATGTGCGTGCACAGAGATGGTCATAGCATCTCTTCACAGGATCTGTACAGGCCCAAGTCAGATGAGGTCCCAGGACTGAGAGGGAGGAATTGCCATAAGATGAATTTCCCATTCTAACCAAAAGCCTTTTGGAAATGACAACTATTTACCAAAGGAAAAAGTAAGATTTCACTGGGTATGCAAATGCTCAGCTATGCAAAGCCAACAATGACAACAACAACAAAAAAATCAGTGGTATTTGGGTATTTGGAATATTTTGTTGTTTTTATCTCATAATTCTTTTAAACATTGTTTTTTTTTTTTTTTTTGTATTTTTATGGGTTTTCTCTCTGGGATTTTGTATGTTTCTACATGTATAGGAGCTTCTTTGGCCCAAATTTATTTTTTCTTCCTCTGTTTGTTTATTGTTTTTTGTTTGTTTGTTTGTTTGTTTTGGCTCTTGTGTGGTTTTTTTCTTGCTTTTTTAAGAAAGGAGGGATGATGTTTGATAGGTGGGAATGATTTTGATCAAGACAAAAGAGCAGAAACCATGGTCAGGAGATATTGTATAAAGTATTGTATAAAATATATTTTCAATAAAAATGTTTAATTTCTAAGAACAGCATTCCTTTTTCATTATGACTTGAATAGATCATTTACATGTTGCATTCTCTATAAAGATTATATTAGATTCTATGCTGGATGGCAAAAACAAATAATTCTGATTCCTTTTATCAACCATCAAACAGTGGGCATTAATGGTTATAGAGTAGATAAGCATGAGATAAAACAGGTCTTTAACACTTTTAAAGTTTTGAAAAGATGATTAAAAAAAATCCACTTTCTTTTCACTCTAACTTTCCTCTCCCACTTAACATTTTAATTCAGAAAGTGTTAATAAGCTTGTGAGATAGGGCAGCCAACAAGAGGACTAGCTAGTTTTCCAAAGGTTCAATTCCCAGCAATCACATGGTGGCTCACAATAATCTATAAAATGGCATCAAATGCCCTCTCTTGGCATGCAGGTACATGCAGTCAGAGTGCACATATGTTAAGTAAAAGGGATAAATAAATTAAAAAGGAATGTTAATGAATTGACATGTTTAGTATAAATACTATTATTGTATTTGGAAATACTTTTCTCCTGTGCTTGCTGAGTTGTTGGTTGTTCCTATGGAATTACACTCCAAAGGCATGTTAAGGAATGTTGATGTACAGCTATCTGCAGTAAAGGTAATGCCCAGTAGAGAAGATACTCTAATAATTTGGGTATGAGCAGTAAAGGAAGTTTTATGTACTAATTATAGGAACTTACTACATAAATGGAAATAGAATGTGTTATATTTTCATGTGAAAACAAGATCCATAGTTTTACTTATGATACACTAAGGGAAGGAATATTGGATTGTGCTCCTAACAGAGTGTTCTTCTGGGATATTTGAGTTCCATGTGTATATAAAATATCCAATATCTGAGTCCAGCATGTACCTATAATGAATCAAGTTAGCCAACATGTATTATGAGAGAAATTAGCATTGTCACAGAATATGGAGTCTTAAAAATGAACAAGTGTCTGAGGATTAAGATCTAGGAGGAATGATTTCTATCCTGACTGGAAGCCCATAGTGGCCCAGGCATGCAAAACAGCTACCTAAAATAACTAAAATAGAATAGCATTCAGCAACCCTGAAATTTTCTTGACAAATTACAACAGCAGCATGTGGCCAGAACAACAAATCAGATGGTGCCAACTATAGGGAGTGAGATGCTATGGACCAATGGGGCACTGGTGGAGGGTATAAAGGCACATCTCAACCCCATAGTCTCCAAGTCAGCTTCTGCTTATCAAGTGACTCCTGTAGTCTGTGTTATTGATTCCCCACCTTCTTACCAGCCACCTCCAAAGACCATCTCAAGGGGACGAGAGCTAGGGTAACATTAAGATACACAAGAAAAACAGCATGAGCATCAGGATGAAAACTTGCAGTCAATAACGAATATGTATTGATAAGGTGTAGTCACTTTTAAAGAAGAAAACGATCCCACATTTCTCATTTAAGAAACTTTAAAAAGATAAATATTAGTGACCTGTGCCAAGTGTCTAACAATATGTCTTGAAGATAATCAAAGATAAACATAAATTAGGAAAAACTCAGATTTGAAGGAAATTGGAGTATTTTGCCATTAACTAAAAATAGAATGAAGAGTCTTACCTTAGGCAAATTTTTCTTTCTTTGGAAGGATAAATTATGTGACCCATAAGAAATATGATGTTTTATGTACATATTTCAATTATTAATGATCTGGATTAGATTATAGGATAATTTTACTGAGTTGGTGTGTTGGGATTATCTTGTGATCTGAGTAAAGGTCTTCTCTGTATTATTTAAGTGTTGAATTCTGTATTGCAGAAAGTTGAGAATAGGCCAGACTTTGATGTTGTTATTGTCATGATGAATCACCTCTCTCAGGGCTTTGTAAATATCTTCTCCCTCACCTTCTTACTAGTTTAATTAAAACCCTAACAGCCAATGACAAAGCAGGAAGGGGACGCAGGACATTAAGTAGAGATAAAACCTCTGAGAAAGATCAGGCAGGGGATTCACCAGCCAGAAATGGAGAGAGAAAGAGGTACAGCTACTGAGAAGAGGTAACAAGCCACATGCCAGAACAGTAGATTAGTATAAATGGGTTAATTTTAATTATATGAGCTAGTTGGGAACAAGCCACTAAGGCCAAGTTTTGTAATTAACAAAAAGTCTCTGTGTCATTACTTGGGCAGCTGGTGGGTCAAGGCAGTCCTGAAATATTGGTGGGATCTTATGCTAATTGGATCATTATATTAAGAAAGAATTAATGGAGTTTGTGAAAGACCTTGTTAGTTCCTCGAAATGTAGGTTGATATAAGCAAGTAAGCCTGCCCCATGCCTGGTTTCTCTTGTTATCTCAACATATACTTAGTGTGAATCTCTGATCTGTAGTACCTCCTGCTATGCTGTATTACATAAGAGCTTTCATCATGACTATGAGAAAACCAAATTCTTCTTTAAATGTTACTAATCTCTGTGATAAATTTTCAAAAGAAGGGGGGGTGAGTGAAAGACTAAAGAAGTATGTGCACTGTGGAGAGAGGTGAAACTGGAGAGGTAATGGTAGTGACAGCTGCGAGAAAACATTTAGGTTGACAATGGAACTGGTCACTACCCAGTAGCCAGTAGCATCTTCAGGTTGGGTATACCAGCCTGGAGTTCATGTAGATGTAGTCTCAGCCCCTTTTCCCAACTCTACCACTTGATTGGACTGGCTCTGGACAATGATGGAGGCTGAAATAAAGAATACTTCACTTTTTGCATTGGACCTACTTCAGTGATAACTGTGGTCTGTGAAGTAACTGAGAGCTGTGTGTCAGTCAGTGGTCCTGATACAGCCAGGGGTGGTGGGTTTCAGTGGCCTGGCACCTAAAGCCATGTGGATTTCTCTGGCCTGTGTCGCAGCCTGAAATTATGTTGATATCCAAGGCATTTGTTGCTACTGGGAACCATAATTATGTGAGTGCCCTGCCCTGATGCCTGAGGTCCTGTTGATGTCCGTGGTTCAGGCTGCTTCTGAGGGCCTTGTCTGGATATGTGATTCTACTGCAGACACGATGCATTTGTGGTCTGTAATGTTTCCAAAAATCACAAGGAATCCATGATTCCAGCGGCAACTGACTAAAAGGGACAAGAGAGCTATTTTGCCAGTGATATCAATGATTCAGATGCATACTTGAGAAAGAGGGACGTGGAAAATTTCTATGACACCGCCCCCTCCCAAATAAGCTCAAAATTGACAGCCTAGAAGGAACTCCTAATAAATGAGATAAGGCTGCTGAAGTGTAGGTCCCCACAACTGTCAGATTCTGGCTGGAGTTCAGGTGGAGAAGGATTCACCTTTTCTTTAGGAGCAGGCTGCTAGGAGTTTGACCTTGCTCAATTTAAGTATACAGACAACACAAATAGGATTTTTTTTTGGAAGGACTGGTGAGTGAGTGTGATCAAAGTAAAAGAAATTACCAAAGAATCAATGAAAATAGTATTAAAAAAACTAAAAGAAAAATTGTTTGAGATAATTTCATAGGTAGCAGATAACTGCAAATGATGAAGGATACACCATCCATAGTGAAATGATGAAGAAATACCTAAGTTCATTGTGGTAGGTAGTGTGATGGTTTGTATATGCTTGGTCCAGGGAGGAGCAATATTAGGAAGTGTGTCCTTGTTAGAGTAGGAGTGGCCTCTCAAAGTAGGTGTGTCACTATGAGTGTGGACTTAAGACCCTCATCCTAGCTGCCTGGAAGCCAGTATCCTGCTAGCAGCCTTCAGATGAAGATGCAGGACTCTCAGCTCCTTCTGCACCATGCCTCCTGGATGCTGCCATGCTTCTGCCTGGATCATAATTGACAAAACCTCTGAACCTGTAAGCTAGCCCCAATTAAATGATATCCTTTATAAGACTTGCCTTAGTCATATTGTCTGTTCACAGGTAGGTAGGTAACATATTGAGAATGAACAAATAAATATTTATACAATACTTAATTATTTAAAAGTCAAACTTGCATTATTTTCCACTAACTCAGAGAATTAAATCAGTTAACCTGTATTTATTGGGAGTTGTTTGTTGATTATTAGCTGGTAAGATAAACAGAGGGGTTTTTTGTTGTTATTATTTATCACTGTATAATCAAGGAATGTCATGTAAGTAAACATAAAGGAAAGCTCTGGAGAAATAGCAGTGGGCTTGTTGTTAGTGCTTGGAGGATCAGCAAAAGCTCATGTACAAGAGCCATATTTGAGTTTTGACCTGGATAAAGTGAAGAAGTCAACCATGATAAAGTATGGATTGAAATTTTCTTGTCAGAAGAAATGTTATATAAATGATGACAAAATAGCTCTCACGGAAAAGTACTATTCTTGACAAATAACACAAAAACAAAAATCACTATTATAAAATGGAGGGCTGTCATAATTAAATTCTGCAACATATGGGAAACTAGCAAGTATCTGAGACTATATAAACACTCAGTAATGATAACTGTATATTGCTAATTCATCAACTACCACAGATGCTCCAATATGACGTGAAAGCTCCAGCAAATACAATAAAATCTGAGCTTTCTTTACATTTTGCCCATTTAAAAACTTTATGTTTACTCTGAAAAAAATAGTACTGTTGCACAGAAAGAAAACTGTTGTGGAATTAAAACCAAAGTCAGTTTATGAACCACAATTATGTCCATTGCTATGGATAGTTTCTTCCTTGAAAAAAATATTGAACTCCAAAGTTATATTTAGAAAAATATGCTTATCTTTTTTCCAAAGGAGATGCCTTCATCACCTTTTTCTTTTCATTGCAAATATTTCTACTGAAATCAATTACGTTTCTACACTGACTTTTGTTATCTTCAAACTGTGAATTATATGGAGATATTTATGTCTTCAATGACTGTTTTTCAGCGTGTAATATATGCAGGGAACTGTGTTAGGAGCAAAAGAAAGCAAATAATGATAAAGTCACTGATTTCCTTGAATCTTATTCAAGCTTACCAAGGTATTAATTAATATATAACTAAGTACCGTCAGAATATTGTAGTGATACTATAATCAGTAACCAAAAAAACATATCATAGAATTTAAACTGCAAAAAATATTATTTAAGGTAAATAATAAACTAATGCAATTTTAATTTAAGATGTAGTATAGTAAATAATGAATAGAGGAGCAAAATATCTGCTTATACTTAACACTAACAAAACAATATTAGGCTGGTTGGAGAGATGCCTCAGTGTTTAGAACACTTTCTGGAATTCTAGAAAGTACTGTCTTCAGTTCATAGCATTTATATCAGACAGCTGACAAGGATATGTAATTCTAGATACAGAATATCATATGCTTCTGATCTTTGTGTTTATCTGCATTCAAAAATTGAATATTTGAATTACAGATAATTTTTTCTAAATAATTACACTATATAATTATCAGATAAAATTCTAGACTACACACTGTTATATATCTATACTATTGGAAAAATTGAATCAAGGTAAGTCATGTACACAACTATTACTTTAAGTATTTGTTCCTCTAATAAAATGTTTCCATTATCTAATCTTTTTCTATATCTTATAATGTCTACCTATTGTAACAATCAACCTAAAATCTGCTTCTATGTGTAGAGTTTTCTTACTATCAATTATGGAATCATCAATATGGGTATGCCAATATTTGCTTGCTATGTATTAAAGAATATTTCATTGCTAAATGGTTAAATTTGCCATATTTAACCAATAAATTGGGTTAAGTCATAGGAGAATTTGAGATGTCCTGTATTTCAAAGCACCGGACACTGAGCCCAGTGTGGTGTTCCATTGCTTTAGTCATAGCACTTGTGAGGAAAAGGCAAAATGAGTTCTATGAGTTCAAGGCTATTGGATCTGTATTGGTAGTGTCTAGACAGCCAGAGTGGCTCAGTAGAGAAATTCTATCTTAAAATAGTGTGAAAAAGAAAAAAGAAAGGAAGCAGAGAAAGAAGGACGAAGGAAGGAAGGAAGGAAGGAAGGAAGGAAGGAAGGAAGGAAGGAAGGAAGGAAGGAAGGAAGGAAGGAAGGAAGGAAGGAAGGAAGATCTCACAATGAGTCTCAGCTGACAATAGCCCTCAAAACTTGTGGATGATGACTTGATGATATTTACTTCCAAGTTGTTTCACAATTTATAAAATGATTTTAAATGTTAATCTTTGTGAGAAAAATCTGGAGTCTAGTTTTGATTGAATTCAATATTTTTTGAATTCCAATGTTTGGTTAAATAAATTTCTAAATTGTGCTATCTAGAAATGATGAGCTTTCTTTTAAGATCCCCTAACACTTGAGATGTGGAGCAACTCTATGGAGTTGCTTTTGTTAATCTCTTAACTGTCTGCAATTTTCCAATTCACTGGAATAGTAAACACATTAAATAATCATTTATCATATGTTCTTTCTCCACAAAATGTATTTCAACATTTTCTCATTTTCATCTAGTGTATTGTCTAACCTCATTATTCCCAGAAGAACCACCCAACCACTGATTTCATGGAGATGATAGAATTTGTTATGCAAGGTATGTCTGAACATTCTGTTTCCATCTGCTTTAAATAACACACATTAAAAAGCATGTTTTAGTTGCTTGCTGTCAATGTTTCCCATTTGTAGTCATGCCCAATATCTGCATGCTCAGGGAATTCTTTATTTCCAAGCTTTACTACTTTTGCAGTCCAGTACTAATCTGGCTGGAATGCAGACACACCTATAATCCCAGGAGATTGAGGCAACTAGAACTCTGAATACAAAATCAGTCTGGTACAAAGCAAGTTCCAGGTACAAAAAAGCTTAGGTACAGGTGTGGTGGTACACATCTTTAGTACAAACACTCAGGAGTCAGTGATGAGAAGTGCAGTGGAGTTCTGTGCAAACAGATTGGTTGATGGTAGTTAAGTGCATTGAGTTCAAAGGCAGCTTTTACCTGATAGTTTTTACAGAGGCAGGCTGAAGAAAGAACTAGCTACACACAGCTGAGGATTGAGTGAACAAGAGAATGAGAAGGAGCCAGAAGACTAAAACATATTGAAAAAGTTAATTTAAGGCCAGGTAGAACGATTCATTCAGAAGCCAAGAGAAGTTAGTTTGATTCAGTCAGCTTGGAGAGGAGTTTTAGCCAGGCCAGCTGAGTTGAACCATCTAGCAAGAGTTCAGAAAGAGCTACAAAGGGGGAGCTGATTCAGGAGTAAGCCTCTGAGATAACAATTGCATTAGGTGAATAAAAGTTTCTTTTACACAATATAGAGATGAGAAAGAATTTACTAACAGGTAATGCTAATGTAGGTTTATGTTTCCATTGAACATACTCAGCAGTAATCCTAGGAGATGACAATTGCATCAGATGAAAAACAGTTCCGTTGACAGGGCCTGTTCTCAGAGAGGCGGGCGGTTTGTTTTGTTTCTCACTGTCACAAATCTGTTAAGTAGAGGGTAATAGCTTGGGCTGGCTGGCCGATGTGTCTTGGTCCCAGCTGTCTGTAGTACACGTAGCTTCATATATCACTTTCTAGCTCACTTGTTTGGACAAGTTAACAGGTATCTAGAAAGAAATATAAAGCATAGTGATATTTGAATCTCCTTATTCTGGCTCCATAACACTGTACAGTACAAGTGTTATATACAAATAAAGGCCATAAATTTGAAACTTTGAGAACAGCATTTACAAAGTTAAGTGACATTTCAAACACACACACACACGCACACACACACACACACACACACACACACACACATTTCTATCTCTCTGTATCTCATCTTTATATCTCTATATTTCTATATGTCAATATCTATCTCTATATCTCTATCTCTATGTATATCTATCTATCTATCTATCTATCTATCTATCTATCTATCTATCTATCTAGGAGTATCTCCTAATTTCAGAAAACTAGTTGCACAGCTAGGTAAGATAAACACAATACAGGGAATTTTATCCCCACACTAGAAGCATGCTTTGTCTTTATATTCATTTAAATTCAGAACATAAGGAACATATTCTTTAGCCAATTCCATAATGGAAATGGTTTACTATTTATATGTTACAGAATAAAACAAAAAAAAGCAAAAATAACAACAACAATAATAAGACAAAAGTCTCTTACTTTTCTTGGTTGCTTGTTGCCTGTAGAATTTTGTGAATGATATAAATGGTAAAGGTGCCATATTAGCCAAAATGTTTACTAATTACCAGTATTATTTAGATGTCATCATAAGAACCATCTTTAGTACAGTGCAAGATGCATGATATGCCTACAGTGTAAAAGCATTTCCATAAGAAGATTAAGGTAATGGGAGGACGTCAAGAATAAGTGTAAGGATAAGAAATTTGGTGCCACATGCTCCACTATGTTCATAGCAGCCTTATATATATAATAGCCAGAATCTGGAAAGAACCCAGATGTCCTTCAACAGAGGAATGGATAGAGAAAATGTGGTACATTTACACAATGGAGTACTGCTCACCTATTAAAAACGATGACTTCATGAAATTCTTAGGCTAATGGATGGAACTAGAAGATACCATCCTGAGTGAGGCAACCCAATCACAAAAGATCACCCCTGGTATGAACTCACTGATAAGAGAATATTAGCCCAAACGCTCAGAATAGCCCAGATACAATTCAATTCACAGATCACATGAAGCTCAAGAAAAAGGAAGACCAAATGTGGCTGCTTCAGTCCTTCTTAGAAAGGGAAACAAAATACTAACAGGAGGAAATACAGACAAAGTATGGGACAGAGACTGAAAGAAAGGCCATCCAAAGACTTTCCCACCTGGAGTTCCATTCCATATACAGTCACCAAACCCATATATTATTGTGGATGCCAAGAAGTGCATGCTGACAGGAGCCTGATATAGCTGTCTCCCAAGAGACTGCCAGAGCCTGACAAATACAGAGGCAGATGCTCACAGCCAACCATTGTCCTGAGCACAGTGTTCCCAATGGTGTCCCCAATGGAAGAGTTAGAGAAAGAAATGAAGGAGCTGAAGGGGTTTGTATCCCCATAGGAAGATCAATAATATCAACCAACTAGACCCAGGGACTAAACCACCAACCAAGGAGTACACATGTAGGGGCCCATGACTTCAGGTGCATTTGTAGCAAAGGACGGTCTTGTAGTAGGGCATCTATAGAAGAGACCCTTGGTCCTGTGAAGGCTAGATGCCCCAGTGTAGGGGAATTCAAGGGCGAAGAGGCAAGGTGGGAATGGGTGGGTGAGTGGGAAACACCTTCATAGATGCAGAGGAGGGAGGTTTTTTGGGAGTGGATCCAGGAAAGAGGATAACATTTGAAATGTAAATAAGAAAAATATTCAATTAAAAAAAAAAAGAAAGAAAAAGGAATGTTTTAAAGACTAGAAAAAATAGAAAATCCATCTTGTGTATATACTCTAATGATTCAGATAGTTTTTAATAATGATTTATTTATATGAGGAGACCATAAAAACAATGTTGCCTTTGTTGGAACAGTCACATCCAATATAGAAGTGCATTGATACACATTCTATCCAGCCAACTGTATTGTGTATCATTAGTACAGTTCATTTCTCATGTCCCACTATTTCAAATCATTGTTCTCATCCTTGAGATTAATCTGATTTTCCACTTTCTGTAAGGAGAACTATAAAGTACAATAATATTACTCACAGCACAATCATTTTTGTTCTTTAAACATTGCATAAATTTCATGAATTTCCCTTATAAAAAAGTTTAAGGTGTGAAAGAAAGAGTGTAATTTCAACAATGAAGATTCAACTTAGATCCTTCTATCTTCATCCTTCTTGCCTCTTCTACTTATTCCTAGTTATTTCCATTTTGACCTGACATCAATATATCATTGATGACACCTTAGAATAACCATGTCAGCAGACATAAGATATGAATTTAACATACAGAATATGCATACAGGTGTTAATAAATAATGGGAGAGTGTTTCATGTCTTTGAATTTTAAGCTATCAAAATCGATTCAAATCCTTATATGAAAAAGTCTTTTAAATTACAAGCTTTTAGATTAGTCATTGAGATTCATTTCACATTTTTATAGAATAGTTTGGAAAGATCCAAAAGGACTTTAAATTTAAAAGAACTATTCACCTTAAACCTCAGTCACACTTTCTTTAACTCCTACAATGCAGAAGAAGGATATATCATTTTGAAACACGATCTTGTAAAGTCTGAAGATACTGTTCTGGCACACTCAACAACCAATTATCTTATCATTTTCATGTGTGAGGTCCTAAAACCAAGTACATTATTAATAAAATGAACCCAAGTCATCACAGGTATCGTGTGTATATTAATTAAAATAATACACTTCTCATCAAATATTTATAATTTAAATTATATTAATACAATTTCTTCTTCACAATAGTATATTGGCTTTACCACAGTGACCAAGAATAGAATTAGAAAAAACAAAAACAGAACAAACAAACAAACAAACAAAAAAGCAAATTCTACATATAAGATTATCACAATGCATATTCTTTTTCCTTATATTCAAAATAGATTTTCTCATATAATATATTTTAATGCCTTTAAGAGATCATTTCTTTCCTTTTTAAAGGACTCCTGTAAACTCATAAAGGGTGTTTTACTTTTTTTTTTTTTTTTGTCCTTTTTTGTGCATCAGCTATTTTAGAATATCCATGTCTGCTGTTTTAGAGTTATTAGAGTCTAGGGGAAGCACATTTCCCTGCCTGTTATTGATTGTGATTTTTATGTTGGTGACTGGGCATCTGGCATTGCAAAGATTATAATCCTATGTACTGACAGTTCCTCTTGTCTTTGCTGCTTTACTGAGTATAAGGTTTTTTTTTTTTGTTTTTTTTGTTTTTTTTTTCTCCTTGTTTATGCTGATCTCTCAGGTTCTTAGGAAAGTTTGATGGATATGTGTTTCTCAGTAAAAATATTTTTGGATTTCTGATGAATGTTACTACTGGTAATTCTAGGTAGAATGTGTTTCTGAGTATTGGGAACTGAAATGTAGTAAATGAGAATGGGCTTGAAGGACTGAGGTTGTTTAAAGGTGGTAGAAAAATAGGATGTTCCCAGGGTCTGCATAGTCAGCCCACTGGGAATGGAGAGTGAAAAGAGAACATAACAAAGGTTTCCTCTAAGAGCTGGGGATTAGATACGGTATTGGACTTGGAGGAGTGGCTGGAGAGTTGAATATCTGCAATTGGTCTACTTGCTTCCTTGGTCACAATATGCTGGTTTTAGATGAGTATGTATATGACTGAAATCAGCAACAAAGATGGGTTATTTCATTTTGTTAACTCTTTATTTTTTGTTACAATGGAGACAGGAATAAAAGTTACATTATTAAATTATTTCTCGCTATCCTGTTTTTGTAATGTTAATATAAAATATGAATGATTTCCATTTTAAAATTATCTTGTCTCATTAAGAAATGTTCAACTTTTCTGATCAACTCTTGTTACTAAAGTAAAAAAAAAATTGGCAATTAAAGCTTTTTTCACATTTATGGTTTTAGCAGTTTAGAAATACTAATGAGTACACTGGACATATTGTCTTTAGCAGAAGTTATCCTCCAGCTAGTGTAATTGAATGTTCATTTACTTTTAAATTTTAATTTCTTTTAAAGAATGTCATATAAAAGTACTGTATTTCCTTTATCTTTCCATTTCTTTCCTTTCTTTAACTCATTCTGTGTCCTCCACACTACACCTAAATTTCAGTTCCTATTATTTTTAATTATTATTACACATGCAAATTTAAACTTGTAAGCACATTGCACTGGGTTTTGTAGGAATGATGTTTTTATACACTATGTAAATATTTCCCTTGTGTTATTCAAATGTTCATTTCTCTGCCCTTATCTCTTGTTTCAATACAGACAAGGTATTGTCATGCTTATATCAAGAAACTCTTGTCTCAAGTTTGTATAAACAATTCTTATAATTTATTCCCTGCATTGCCAATAAATGATGATCACCCAGTGGTTGGGAATGAGAATAGGGTGAGAAATCTGCCATCCAGAGGAAGGAAAGAGGGAGACTGGATTCAGGTCAGCCAGAAGAATGAGAGATTTGGAGGCATGAAGAAACAGTAGTACATAACCAAAGACAAAATAGAGTCCCTTGTGTCAGGAGGGAAAGTGAACCTTTAAACTAACCGATGGCTCTAGGTACGGGGCAAGCCTTTCCTGGAACAATCACAGAATAGCCAATGCCCTCTGAATGTCACAGTGATCTCTGTGGAATGTCTCAATGCCCCAGGAGGTTGCCTAAGGTAGCCCATGACTTAATTGTTAGGTAGATTACCTCCCCCTCCCCCCCCCCCTTGTCTCTTAGAGTTAGCTACCTAGGTATCTTGCTGATGTTTAAACTAGCCAATCATGTGAAACCGCGCCAATTTCCCCAACCCCCCTACCCCATTGTTATAAAAGCTCCTAATTTTCGAGCCACAGGTCGACCCCCCTGTCCCCTGCATGGGATACGGGTAGTCCCGGAGCTCCGATTAAAAATCCCTCTTGCAGTTTGAAAAAAAAAAAAAAAAAAAAAGAAAGAAAGGGTCTGGAGAGAGATCATGGGAACACACCTGAAGCCCAAGAAGCCTAATCAATAATAATATGCAAGTATCATGGGATGGGAACAGGAGGTGGCCAGGTCAGCATAGAAGTTAAAGATAGATCATAGAACTGATCAGCTATTGAGTTTCAGCTTTACATAAATACTGTTCCTCTGTTTGCTTATTGGGGACTAACATAAGGCAAAGAAATACAGCAGCTTGATTCATTTGCTGCTACACATATATTGAAGATAATTCTACAGGTTCCTTTAGTATTGCTTACAATGTATAACAAATGGTCAGTGATGAAAACCTGGGATTAAATAACACTTATATGCACTTATCTCAGGGACCATTAATACTTTTTCAGAAATATAATTTATCAAGTTTAATGATGGTACACTTGAGAAAAATAGCTATTAGTTTTCAAGTATGTAATAGATTGTAGAATGCCTACAAATTTAATTTTTAAATTTTGGAATGTATATTTAAAACAAAGTGCATCTATACCTGGAAATTTGTGATTTAAATATTAATCTCTTCAAATACAATAAATTTTATATTGTTGAAAACTATACATTTTTTGGGAATGATAATATAGATTTATAAAAATAAAAAACGTCTTAGTGTTTTCTAATTATGTTATGGAAAAGCCAAAGTTGATTCTACTGCTGCTTTATTCATTGTGGAAATAAAGCTCCCTATTCTTGAGAACAGCAATGTATGCAGAACTTACAGATGATCCCAAGTTTTTACAATGTGCAACCCACACCTTGTCTGCTCTGGATGCACAGTGTCATTCAGTATTCATCTGCTTTGAAGAGTCACCAGGACCACGCTTTTATTTTTATTTTTTAATATTTTTTTTTACTTATATTTCAAATGTTATCCCCTCTCCCAATCTCCCCCCCCCAAGAAACTCCCTATCCAATCCCCCTTCTCCTGCTTCTATGAGGGTGTGCCCCCACCCACTCACCCACTCAACAAAAGCAAACATTTAATTGAAAGCTTGCTTAGAGTTTCAGAGGATCAATCTACTATCATACTAGCCAAAACATGGTGGCATGCAGGCATAAATTTTGCTGGAGAAGGAGCTGAGAGATCTATCTTGATGATCTGGAAAAAAAGAGAGAGAGAAAGAGAAAGAGAGAGAGAGAGAGAGAGAGAGAGAGAGAGAGAGAGAGAGAAAGCTTGAAAGCCCAGTTCCAATGATGACATGCTTTCTTCAACAAGAAAATACCTTCTGACACCTAATTTTAACCAGTGCCTACCTGGTGAACAAACATTGAAATCTGTAAGCCTATGGGGGCCATTAGACCACCATAGGTCTTTTTGTTCTTCCTATTTTGTGCTCCTTTGCTCAGATTTTACCATAGGAGCAATGTTAGGTGAGAGCCCCAACAGTGATTACATACCATATATGACAAGCTAGAGAGAAGCTTTCTTGTCCTCAAAGAAATTGCCATGTTGTTGAAAGAACTATATGGCATGAAAGCCAAAATTTGTGTGGAGCAGCCCCAAACTGTCTCTCAACAGGAAAGAAAAACTGGTGTTTCAGTTTAGCACGAACAAGGGTCATCTGCCACCATTCCAAAATCAGAGATCAGGACTCTGTATCCCATTTGTGATTGCAGCCCTGGAGGTTCCTGATTCTAGTTTAAAATATACCTGAACTGACCAATCACATGCTGCGTGCCCAGAATTGATCCAGGGAATGCTAATGTGAAGTCAGATGACTCTACTTTGTATATTGCTATTTGTAATAATTTGGTATACAATTATAATTGCATAAAAATATCAAGCTCATTCCTTTTCCCATGTACATAATATGGAAACTAAGTACATAGTAGCACTATAGTATTAAATAGACTAAATATTTTTTTTCAAAGTAATTTCTTGAACTCAAAATTAATTATATTTGAAAAACCCTCACAACATTATTAAACAACTCATTTATTTACTTTAAAAAATATCTCCGTAACCCACTGTATTCAATTTAAATACAGCTTGAGAAATGAATATAGAACACAATTCTAAGCATTTGAAATGCTAGCAGTGTAGTCAAGGAAGGACTGGATAAACTGGCCCAGAATTAAGGAGAAATTCAAACAAATGTTGTATTAAAAATAGGCAAAATTATATTTATCCTCAACACCATGAGCTAACATTATCCATTATTATTTAAACTACACCATTATTCTTGTATTAAAGACAATTTCTAGCTACAAGTTATATGCAATTTTATTCAGTATCTGTGGAATTTCAAAGTACATAGGGATCACCTAGGGATCTCATTAAAGTGTAGGACTTGATGCATCAGGCCAAGAGCAGGCCCTGGGTTTTCCCTTTATAACAAGTTCCTAAGCTGTGTTGATGCCACTGGTCATAGATCAGGCTATAAACAGCAAGGACATTCATGACCTCTGTAGATTTATTCTGAGATATGTAGGTATCCAAGTATAATTTGTACCACAGTTTTATACCAGCTTTTCTGTTTTCACATAATATCTTCTCTTAAAGTAAATGTATATAGTAGTGTTAAGCAATTCAGTGAGTTCATTCTATTCTTTAAAACTTAAGAGCTCTGCACATTTTTCTGTGAGATATTGTGTATTCACAGAGATATTCTATGTTCACATGGAGTAAGGAATGAAGGCTGATATAGTAATGTACACAAATTATACACATATATACTATTTAGCCAAATAACAGTTTATACTACTTTAATCTACACTGATAAATTTAGAAATAATTCAGAAGAGTTACAGTCCAAGTTTTTGAGAGTGACAAAGAAAAGAAAATATGTCAAACAATTAGCACTTTTTATTTGAGAAGTCTAATATTTCCTAGCTTTTATAAACCTGCTCTGCTGTAAAATGATACAACAAACACCACATAAAGTATATTCTTTCTAGTAATAATTATAGTTTAGTTTCTAGTGTACAATGTCTGTTTCTGTGATGGACCATGTTGATTGTTAACTTGATGGGCTTTAGAATCTCCATTGAAACAAATCCCCTGGAATGTCTGGAAAGGATTATTTTAATTAGGTTAATTGAAATGTGAAAGCTTACCTTAATTGTGGCTGACACCATCCCTTAAATTGGAGTCCTTGATTGGATAAAATGGAACAAGCCAGCTGAGAATCAGCATCCATTCCTCTGGGCTTCCTGACTATGAACTAGGTGTGAAAACTTACCTCCACCTCCTGTTGCCTCATTGGCCCAGCCATGTGTTGCATTTCCTGGAAGCTTAAGCTCAAATGAGCTTTTCTTTGCTAAACTTACTTTGTGAGGTGTTCTGTCTTTGTAAGGAGACAATACATTTATAAAAAGAAACTGTAAAGTTGGTGCTGGAAAACACCTTATGACAGCGAAATGAAAGAGTTTTGAACGTGGAGCTACAGAAACAAAAACAAAACCTTGTGTACTGAAATCAGAACTTATGGGCTCCTCAGCCAGGATAGGAGACTAGCAGCTGAGAGGAATGCAAACAGTGCAGATCTAGTTCATAAGGATTCAGAAGAGGACAAGGACTCTTCAGTAACTGAGTTATATGGGCTATTTATGGGCTATTCTGGCAAAGGATCTAGTTGTATTCTGCCTGTCTCCTAAGAACCCGAGTGATATGAGAGGTAAAGCAAATGAACTTAGTACTTTGTCAGAGGAAATTTCAGCACAAGATAGCGCTAAGATGGTTTTATAATTGCTGTTCAGTGCCCTCTTCAAGGTCTACTGTGGGAGAGAGCAAAATGTGGAATAGAAAGATAATAAAAAATTGAAATGTGGTGAGGAAAGGTGTGTGAATATATTTAATGTTTTAGACAAGTAGAGAACAGAAGAAAGTCATCTATAATTGTTAAAGAGATTAGCATCATTAAATAGAATGTGGTGCTTTGCACTAGGGCAACAGTAAAGGTGCCCCAAGGACAAGACTCCAGTATCCTACAAGATGGAAATTTATTTTAAAGAAGACAGTCTAACTGAGGGTTTCACATGGGATAGTCTCTTCGTGAAAATAATCACACACATGATATTTATAGGATAAACAAATAAATAGAAATAATTCTTTGATTTAAAAAGATTTTTAGTCCTGATTTTCTGTGTGTGTATGTACATATATGTGTGTGCATGCATGCATGTGTGTGTATGTGAGAGAGAGAGAGAGAGAGAGAGAGAGAGAGAGAGAGAGAGAGAGTTTGCTTGTATGTGAGTATATGTAAGATTTTGTAGAGCCCAGAGTTGTCCACTTCCCCAGAACTGAAGTTACTGTCAGCAGTTCTGAGTCACCAAAGGTGGGTTCTTAAAACTAAACTCAAGTCTTTGAAAGAGCAGTGAATAATCTTTAACAACTTAGCTTTTTTTCCAGATCTAATTAAAAATATTTTAAAATGGTTATATAAATATTTTTGTTTATTTTTGTTGTTGTCCTTTTTCTCTTAACCTGATCCATATTTTGGCCATCAGCAAGAAATAGAAATTTGCATATAAAAACAATAAATAATATTCATGTGCTGTAATCTCATATTAGACTAGGCACCCATTACATTTGCAGAAATTTACATAAAAGTCATGTAGGTATTAATACAGATATGTACCTGTATTTTCAATATGGTATAGGACTAAACTCAAGCAGGTCAGGAAGCAGGAGCTGATGCAGAGGCCATGGGGGGGTGCTTCTTACTGGCTTGTTTTCCCTGGCTTGCTCAGCCTGCTCTCTTATAGAACCCAAGACTACCAGCCCACAGATGGCACAATTGTGCCTCCTTCCTTGATCACTAGTTGAGAAAAATGCCTTACAGCTAGATCTCATGGAAGCATGTCCTTACTTGAAGCTCCTTTCTCTGTCATAACTCCAGTTTGTGTCATGTTGACACAAAACCAGCCAGTACAACTGTTTAATTTCTCAATATTACTAACTTGTGGCATTTTCCTTATAGATGAACAACCATTATTTTATGAATAAATTTAATCATGAAAAACAATGATGATTCCCCTCTTCAGATAAAGTGGGAGTAAAAACATGTATGTTGGCCTTTGTTGATCATCAGAATTCAGATGCCTAAGGCAAGGATAATTCATCATCTGTTCAATTTTAGGAGTCCATAAAATTCTTTCATCAGTCTTTGATTTGATTTAAAAACTAAGATTCTTGAAAGATACATAAAATCATCCTTTATGGTTAATTGCACAAGGTACACTGAAGGTGTGTCCAAGGAGATGAGATAAGAAGGGAAGAAGATCTTACAGCTATTGTTCAGATACTCTGTGTGTTATCTTGTGGAATTTTCATGGCTGTTGTGATGTTTAACCTGTAAACTCTCCCTTTATAGCTTTGACAATATGCTTTTCTTTCCATGCAAGTTCTTTTCATGACACAGTTCTCTTATGTGGATACCATGGACTAAAATGTGACATCTTTGGCAACATCTCTACTCTTTCTCCTCTAGAGTGGTATAGGTATAGGTTGTTCACAATTCTCCCCAGATACCTCAGTCCAACTTTGCTCTACGATGTGCACACACAAATACACACAAATACATACACTGCACATAGACTCAAATCCCCCACAATCATCACACACAAAAACAAACACATACCACATATGCACAGACACCACAGACACACAACACATTGTATGAATACACATGCACACACACACACAAAGAGTGATCTGCATCTGCATATACCTTCACTGAGTAGGAAAAAAACATCCATCCCTCAGTATCAGAGACTCCTCTTGTTATATTATGAGTCCATTCCCTTATGATTCTTAAGAGGTATTCTGTAGAATATAGAAGGGAATCAATAGAGGCTTGAATCCAGGGCCTGTGACTCCAGCCTCTTTTCCTTGAAGAATCCCTGTTTCTATAGGAACTCTTTAAGAAGTGTCCACATTTTGTTCTTAATGGGTTGAGTATGCAGCACCACTACGCCAAACATGAGATAGAGAAAAATCCCTAAATTCATAATTTGTTATCACAGTATTTTCTTAGGTTTTTATGCATTTTCTCTTACATAACACAAAAAAAACATATAACTAGAATTTTCATTTCTACCAATTAGGAATAGAGTAATGAAGTTCCCTATTAACACGGCTTTAAAGGTGTGTGTCGATTTGACTTTATTTTACTATCTGCTGAAAGAATGAAGTAGTTACAGAGTGAGCACTAATCCAATCCTCTGAAAGGCTGGGGTTAATGTGAAGATGAAATAAGCCATTAAGGAGGGAAAGCTTCACCATCAGAAATTAAGAAGAGTAACTACTTTTCAAGTTATTTTGTTTAATACCTGTTTGCTTGAAGAGCATGATAAGAATTTAAGTCTAAGTAATGATCTAATAAAAATAAATATTGAAGAACTTGTATGACTGCAACAATCTTTTAATATAAAAGTAGAAAAATATAGACTATAAAAATAAACTTACTGTATTACTCATGTATGCCTTTGAGACTTTCATTTTTTATCATAAATATAAGATATAAAATTTCTCTACCTCACAAAAATTGAAAAATTGGCAACATTTTTGATATGGGGAATCAAATTAAAATGTCAAAGGTTATAAAGTCAATAGTCACTTTAGTTGTATCCCTACAGCATTCCTTACTATCTGGGTCATATTTAGTGCCAATAAATATGTGGTTTTAGTTTTAGATGCAATTCTCAGTTGTTTTTATGTGCAAATGTTTGGAAGCATAAAATTGTGGCACCATGGACTATACATTACAGCTTTCTATAAATTCTGAAGTACCTTTTCTAGCCACAGAACAAAAGGTATTATGTGAGTGTACTGGCTAATTTTGTGTCAACTTGACACAGGCTGGAGTTATCACAGAGAAAAGAGCTTCAGTTAGAAAAATGTCTTCACAAGATCCAGCTGTAAGGCATTTTTTCAATTTGTGATCAATGGAGGAGGTCCCCTTATGGGTGGTGCCATCCCCTGGGCTGGGAGTTCTGGGTTCTATAAGAAAGCAAGCCAGGGGAAGCAAGACAGTAAAGAACATCCCTGGGCTGGTGAGATGACTCAGCAGGTAAGACCACCCGACTGCTCTTCCGAAGGTGATAAGTTCAAATCCCAGCACCCACATGGTGGCTCACAACCATCCGATCTGGCTCCCTCTTCTGGAGTGTCTGAAGACAGCTACAGTGTACTTACGTATAATAAATAAAATAAATCTTAAAAAAAAAAAAAAAAAAAAAAAAAGAACATCCCTCCATGGCCTCTGCATCAGCTCCTGCTTCCTGACCTGCTTGTGTTCCAGTCCTGACATCCTTTGGTGATGAACAGCAGTGTGGAAGAGTAAGCTGAATAAACCTTTTCCTTCCTAAGTGCTTCTTGGTCATGATGTTTGTGCATGAATAGAAACACTGATTAGACAGTGAGTATATGCTGTATTATGAAGAGACTACACAGTCCATTTTAAGCATAATGCTCAATTTTTGAGCAGAATCTACTACTTTTTCCAAAAATTTTCTAATTTACAGAAAGCAAAATATTTTCAAACATCACAAGAAGTACATTATTTTTTATTTCATGATCTTTGAATGACATATACAAAAGAAATTGAAAATGAACAGAGGGTTAAAAAATACTGGATATCAAAAAGTAACAGACATACTGTCAGAATTCTTAACTTGGCTTCAGTCATTTATGTGGTCATTGATATCAGTCCCTTTAGTATGGGAAGGAAAGGGAGGGAGGGAAGGAGAAAGAGAGGGAAGGAGAGAGAGAGAGAGAGAGAGAGAGAGAGAGAGAGAGAGAGAGAATATGAGTTGGGGCTCCAACTTAAGTCTAACAAAAATTAGAATCTTCTAATACCTGATGGAAACTCTGGCATCACAGTTCCAGGAATTAATGAAATCTCATGAATAAACCTAAATCATAATGTGTGATCATTGATATAAAAGTTGATACTGTAAGATGTCTTATTTGGGGGGATAATTCGGCTGATTGGTGGGGTCATTAAGCCCTCTTCTGTTACAGATGGCTTTTGTGAGAGTGCCCTGCATTTGCTAAATCAAGTTTCATTGTGTTTTAGGCTCAGCATCAGCTTGTTGGGGAAGATACATGCTTCTGTGTTCACATTCTCTGTTCATGTAGAAGAAAATGTAGGTGTCTGTTTGTTTAGGAGAGTCTGTCTTTTCCTGAGGGTGATTTCTTGGAGTACAGATATGGCCGCCAGCTTCTTTTTAGATGGCAAATCCAAGAGTCTTATCTCTCTGGGCTGATAGGCACCATTTGAGGGACATATGCTGATGGCACTGATTATCCTTTTATTTTCCAAACCCTAGAGCCATTTCTGTGTTATGAAAAGATATTTCCCTTTAAATTCTAAGACTCTATTCAACAGAAGAAATTTAATTCTGCCTCTAGGATATGATTTAGTCTAATTTCTAAGTGTGGTTCTCCTCTGGGACAGAGGGAAAGGTGAGCTAACGAGTTCAGAACAATCCTAGTCTTAGTTTCTCCCGTAACTTCCCTCTGAGTGAATAAGTAAAAGGAAAATGTAAGGGGATAATTCAATTTGTGTGTGCTTTGTCATGAAATTGTTTCTTGTTCATTCTAAACATATATATTATTATCTGTTCTGAAAAAAAAAATACTGAACTAGAAATATTTAACCACTCACTGGTGACAACAATGTTTAAAGTAGAAAGAAATAGCTATTGAAATGGAACTTACATTTGAGTTCCAAACAAGCCAATCCCCCCTACACTTGGAGTCAAAAGTAGAGAATAACATAACGGTTAAATGTGTGTACACTTTGTCTTTTTTTTTTTTTTTTTTTTTTTTTTTCGAGACAGGGTTTCTCTGTGTAGCCCTGGTTGTCCTGGAACTCACTCTGTAGACCAGGCTGGCCTGGAACTCAGAAATCCTCCTGCCTCTGCCTCCTGAGTGCTGGGATTAAAGGCGTGTGCCACCATGCCCGGCCACTTTATCTTCTAAAAGCTAATCAGTTTTCTGCAAAAATATTAGAGGTTGGCTTTTCTTTAAATTCGTTCAATTGATTGATTTGATTTCTCATTGATTCTTCTTTTTTCATTATTGAAATTATTAATTGCCAGCCCCTTCTATTTAGTTGTGTCCAGGTTTTTCTGTTTGTTAAATGGTTTCTTTTTATTTTGTTCTTTAATTGGTTTCTTTATTCCATCAGCTTTTAGGGAACATCTTTTACTTACATATGAATTCTTTTGCGAAAGAGGAGACATTTTATATAAGTACCCAAATTCTGTTTAAAATTCCAAATTACTTATTATTAGATTTTTTTTTTTTTTTTAGATTTTCACACATACATACTAGTTTAAATTGCTTCATCATTTTCTTGCTCTCAATCAATGATTTCAAGGAATATAGTTATTTTCTATGTCACCTGAAATGATATAACTGGGACATTATATTCTTTTATAATACTTATGTGAAATGAAAACAATTCAACAATAAATAAGTTAAACAGGCTATGACAAGGGCAATGGGGAAACACCAGTCCCTTAAGGTAGGAAACGGAAACCAAGAACTCAACAGTAATTCTTCATGCATTGTTGGTTTTCAGTTATTGTGTGTACCACAAAAATATTGTGGAATGATGTGAATGAATACAGACAAATTAATAACCAATATGAAGGTAAGTCATATGATAGATTAAAAAATTATTTATGTGTTAAGTTCGGTATTTATACATGTGAACAGTTTCCATTTCTATCAGGAAGACACTTGTTTTATTTATAGTGACAGCTTAGTTGCTTATCTAAATATCCTAATAAGTTTGATCTCAAAAGAAAGACTATATATCTTCATTTTGTTTTCTTTTAAGCCACAGCATATTAAATGTCAGTCTTGTTTTCAACTTTTTAAAAATCAAGAGATAATAATATAACAGATTGATTACTGCCAGACAAATGATAATTAAAATATCATTTCTTGGTGATTTGAAGTAATATGTAAGTTATAGTTTCCAGTGCTTTTATCAAAAGAAAAATCCAATTCATTTCATGCTAAAAACTTTTATTCTGGATTGTAGGAATTTTATAATTTAGTACAAGGATGGAGAAGAAAAAATAGGGTCCCCTCCCTAGTTCTCCACACAAGTAGAGATCACCCAGGAAACTGAGCTCTATCATTGAACATAGTGTCAGAAACGTGTCCAACATAGTTTTGTAGATCCCACAAAACTATCTTTGATAGATATTTCTCAAATAAGAAAGCACAAATAAATATAATTTATTCTGCCTTTTTGAAAAAATTGTCTAATATAAAATATATATTCATTGGCAAGTTTTGGTCTGGGAAAGTAAAATATGCATTACAGAAGGACTCGGAAGGGCATGATGAGTGTTATTTTAGAAACAAGTGTTCACAATTCCAGAGAGGCTGTCTTATGTCTATTGAACTCTTCAGGTGCCACAGTAAAGCTTTAGCTGGTTTGTCACTTTACCTGGAGAGGTTTGAACTGCAGGAGAGAGGAACAATATGTCCCAAACACTATTTGAATAACAAAGTCAATACGGAGAGAAAGTACATCCTTTCTAATCCAAACATGAAGAATTCACAAAGGCTTTGTGCCTTGTTTTGTTAGAGAAACAACTATCCCAGTAGTATCAATCTGAAAAGCTCTACACCAGAGCACAGCTCTTGTTCTGTCAGTGGAAGGAAAGACTCACAAAATGTCATAGGAATCAAATGGCTTGTTTCTGCAAATCTGATCCTGCTGCAGGCCAGATAACCAAGAGCATGCTGACATCCAGGATGAAAGTCCAGGGAACAAAGCCTCCTACCAATGTGATTTATGATGGCTGAGCTGTTATGGTAGCTGTCCTCATTTAGTCACACAACTGACATTCTTCTTTGTTGTTGTCGTTTGTTTGTTTGTTTGCTTGCTTGGTTGGTTTGGTTTTTATTTATTTATTTTTATTTTATTTTATTTTTTATTTTTTGCATTTTTTTTCTCTTTATTAGATATTTTCTTCATTTACATTTCAAATGTTATCCAGAAATTTCCCCTTACACTCCCGCATCCCCACCCTGCTCCCCTACCCACCCCCTCCCACATAATGGCCCTGGCGTTCCCCTGTACTGGAGTATATAAAGTCTGTATGACCAAGGGGCCTATCCTCCTAATGATGGCCAACCAGGCCATCTTCTTCCATATATGCAGCTAGAGACATGAGCGCAGGGGGAACTAGTTAGTTCATGTTATTCTTCCACCTATAGGGTTGAAGACCCCTTCAGCTCCTTGGGTACTTTCTCTAGCTCCTTCCTTGGGAGTCCTGTGTTCCAACTAATAGCTGACTGTGAGTATCCACTTCCGTGTTTGCCAGGCACTGGTATAGTCTCCCACGAGACAGCTATATCAGGGCCCTTTCAGCATTATCTTGCTGGCATATGCTATAGTGTTTATTTTGGTGGCTGATTATGGGAAGGATCCCTGGCAGCTGCAGTCACTGGTTGGTCCATACTTTTGATTCAGCTTCACACATAATCTCTGTAACTCCTTCAGTGTGTGCTTTGTTCTTAATTCTAGGAAGGGGCAAAGAGACCACATTTTGAACTTCATTCTTATTGAGATTCATGTGTTTAGTAAATTGTATCTTGGGTAGTCTAGGCTTCTGGGCTAATATCCACATATCAGTGAGTACATGTTATGTGAGTTCTTTTGTGATTGGGTTACCTCACTCAGGATGACACTCTCCAGATCCATCCATTTGCCTAGGAATTTCATATATTCATTGTTTCTAATAGCTGAGTAGTACTCCATTGTGTAAATGTACCAAATTTTTTNAGGAGTTCTCTGGTGGAGTTTTTGGGGTCACTTATATATACTATCATATCATCTGCAAATAGCGATAATTTGAGTTCTTCCTTTCCAATTTGTATCCCCTTGACCTCCTTTTGTTGTTGAATCGCTCTGGCTAGGACTTCAAGTACTATATTGAATAGGTAGGGAGAAAGTGGGCAGCCTTGTCTGGTCCCTGATTTTATTGGGCTCAATATTCAGTTTTACATTTAAAGAAAATAGTCAAATTACAATGTGAATATATGTAAGAGATAAGCGTGATATCATTAGCATTTTTAGTAACTAGAAAATGTTATTTTTATTGAAACAAATGCTTTGAATTCTGTGCAAACTATTCACACAAGAGCAGATATGCACTTGGGCTGCTATGCTTTACTTGTCCAGCATATGAATGTCTAATATGCAAAAGCATCTGTTAGTTGTCTTTTATTGCAAGTTCAGTGGTATGTCACAAACATAACAGATCATCTGCTTCAGCCGGTGCCCTTGATGCTGACGCAGGAACTAACTAAAGTTCAGTGCCAATTTTTCACCAGTCAGCTTGCTAAGCTGCATATGCCTGACTTGTACTGCTCCAATAGCTCCGAGTGTCCAAGCTGTAAACCCTCAAGGCACATTGTGCATACTCAGCATGTAGCCATCAGCATCAGATTAGCCTGAAATGAAAACCAATTTGGCTTTTGGGCACCATATAGAAACAGACATATCCAATGTATTTTTTCTGTTCATCAATATGAACCTTTTGTCCCCATTCATATTCTGGTAGAGAAAAGCTGTTGAAAAGATATTTCATTGTCTCATGAGCACTCTGGAGAAACACAAGAATTAGTTTTGAGAGAACATTTATTCCTCAGGTAGAGTAAATTATTGTATGTGTATCTGTATAATTTTTGTGTGTGAAAGAGAGATGGCACACAGATTACAGTCTGATTAACTTATCAATCATATCATATTTTCTGGGAGTCCAAAGTATTTGGGAGATAGCAAATTATGACACATTTTTTAAGCCTAGGGAATATGACAATATTATATTCATGTGAATCTGAGGAAAACACACTTCAGTCTAATGCCACATGGGTCTCAACAGTGCCATTATTTTTAGTGTAATGTTTCAATTAGTCATTTAAACAGCAAGTGAAAGTAAGTGTTTATCTCTTCTTAGAAAAGATATTTACAAATATTCTTACTACTGACCTTACAGCTTCCTTAAACAATTGAAGTCCAGTGTATAGAGTCCAGATAAAGAGGGACAAGAGGATATCATTGCTTACAAAAGGAAAAGAAACTCAAGAGCCTATTCACACTTGTGCTGGTGTTTTAATTCACTTAAGTGTTAAGAAGTTTCCTCTCCTCATTTGTGCTGACCCCGAGTTTCCAATGAGGCTCAGTATGAAGACATTCACAGCTAGTTTTCTCTTTCCCCATCAGCTAGCTCTCTTGAAGTAGGGATCTTCTGATGTTTGAAAATAATGAACATCTGTTACTCCTTCAACGCCTATTTAGTAGATACTTAGTGGACTGCGATAATAAATCGTAGAAGTCCACATCTTGTTTCCAGTTAAAATAATTACTATGTGACTACTCAATTTTTAAACTAATTTCTAATATTTTTAAGTAACTAGGTTTATAGATGGTTTAAATTTTTAGCAAGTTGAAAATAGTTGAACTTTTAAAATAAGTATGCATGTTTTTCTAAATATCTCCTGTTTTATTTTTATTACAAATAAATTATTCTCTCATAGATACATCCCAACTGCAGTTTTCCTACCCTTCACGTTTCCCAGTTTCCCCCCCCCGCCCCCTCAGATCCAATCCTTATCTAATTCCTCTTCAGAAAAGAGCAGGCTTCCAAGACATGATGACCAAATAGGACAAAACAAGTTACAATAAGACAGGGCAAAAGCTGGAGGCTGGACAAGGCAACCCAAGAGAAGAAAAGGAGTTCCAAGAGCAGGCAAAAGAGTCAGAGATACATCCGCTCTCACTGTTAGGAGTCCTATCAAAACATCAAGTTAAACAGCAGCATTATATGATCAGAGAACCTGGTGCAGAGCCACGCAGGCCCTGTGCTGGCCTGCTGAGTCTCTGTGACCCCTGCTTAACTGATTCAGTGGGCCATGTTCATCTCTGTTTATATCAGCTATCTTAGAACATGAGATGAATCAGAGCAAATTAATTAGCGAACCTACAAGAAAGGAATTTAATAAATTGACTGTATATATGGGTCAAAACTTATCTTTTATATTGTTTGTCTCTAATATTTTTCTGGTTACTATTCAATAACCAACTGTTCTTTTGTCTTCTATGAAACCAAATCATTTGTTAATTTTATTTGGTGATATTTAGCAATCTAGGTTAATACTACATGGGTGTAACATATGCTTTTTAAATTGAAAAAATAAATCTGCTTACATCAATATTCCATTTTTATTTTTGGAAAAATATTTGCATTAACTGTTAAAAATATTCAGTCAATTTAAAACATTATTTGCATAATTTGTTTTTCTGTGGCTTTGAACTTGTCATTCTATGATGAAAGATCAGTATATAATTCTTAAACTATATTTCCCTATCACCGGAGAGATGGCTCAGCCAGTAATAGAGATTCCTTCTTTTTTGGAGGACCCAGGTTCCATATCTAGTACCCACCTGATAGCTAACAACAATCTAATTCAAGCTCCCGATCTGATAGCCTCTTCTGATCTCTGCAGGCATCCGGCATGCATATGGTACATAGAAACACATGCGGGAAAAATACCAATGCACATAAAATAAAATAAAATTAAAACCTTATGTATGCCCTTTTAAACATATGCTTCCAACTTACTTTAAGCTTTTATGAAAAAGCAGATGATAAAATCCTTTTTAAAAGCTTAGTTAATCACAGACAAGATAATTTTAAAACTTTTAAAAATAAGCAGAGGATAAAAAACCCATACATTTTGAATATACAATATACTTTGGAAAAAAAACAAAAAAAAAACAAAAAAAAAAAAACGTCTGAGTCTAAGAAAAAAAAAATAGCAGACTGTTTTGCAGAGATGCTGCAGATAATTGTTCTTACCTGAATAATGGGCAAAAGGAAGCACTTAATTTAATGTTTCAGATCCAAATATTCATTCATTAATCGCTGCTGTACCAATCTTTTTTTTTGAGGGGGGGGGCACTGAAAGACTTGAAGCTGATAGAGGATGAGCTCCTGTGTGTTTACGTCAGTGAGTAGCTTGTTTTATCCTATGGATCAGCTGCTTTTGATTCCTTGTGATCTTGTTGTTTGCAGTATCCTAACCTCTGAGTCATTAACTGATAATGTGAGGATATCACTGAGCAATCAGTAAACCTAGAGCCTGCGATCTAATTCCTCACCCTCTTCTTTGTTGTTCTTTGCACAGTCATTGCTGGGGAGACACACACCAAAGCATCATCTGTAACTCTCCATGAGTATTGTTACATTGGCCCACCTGATTCTCCATTATTTTTGTGATAAATACCTTTCACCTCATTTCACTGCACAGCTTGAATACTGTTGTAATGGCTCACAGGCTTTGCTTGTGTGATAACCTGAGAGATATCCCCTGAAATAGGACCAGTGCACTTTAGTCTGAGCATCAAAGCACTCAATCTGTCACTCTGTAACCCACTGTTCCTATTCTATTAATTTCATGGGTAATTGTGTGGAAGATCCTTATACTGTGAAGAGCATTTGAAATGGCCTTGACATATTTACTCCCTTACAGCTGCAACTACCCCAAAGCTTTTCTTATTTTCTGCCTCCTCTCTTTTTGACAACACCACAATCTATAATGGCTCCATCATCTACATCTTGTAAGTTCTGGCTCAAGTTGTTCCTTGGTGTACATTCTGCTACTATAACAAAATGTTATCTTACCATAAAAAAAAAAAAAAATTGCTGCTATTCAAACATTCAATGCAACCATCTTTTGGCCCCTGCAAGGCCACTGGAATCATAGCTCACTTGGCTGCTCTTGGTTTATGTTCTTGATCTTGGCAGCACTCAGAGCAGAATTGGAATAGCAATAGGCAGCACCTGGAAACGGGCCTTAAAGCTCAGGGCTATGGTGATGAGGTATGTAGCTAACAGCTGTGGCTGCTCCTGAAGAGGTGATAGATAAGCGAGAGACAGTTGTTGGGCAAACAGGCTTTTCCATTCCTATTTCTTTTCTATATTTACACATTCCCCAAACTTATTTGTGTGATTTTATCACTCATTGAATCTAATAAATGACTTGAACAGTACACCATAAACACAATGTTTAATAGATGCATTCTAAGTAGTGACAAATGTACAGGAAATCTGACATATCATTTTGTATCAACATAAGATACAAAATCTTATTGAATGACAACTGTTCACATGGTAACTAAAACATGGGTTACTCTTCACTCTTGTGAGGTGATAGAAACAGCAATGACCTACAAAATTATTTTGTTCGTAGAGTAATAGAGATAGTTTTCTAGATATATCATTAATTATACCAAGATTTACATTTCTTCCAACAGAAAATTTTTACATGGACTTGTTTTGTGTAAATCTTATACATATTTTCTTACTTGTCTAATATGTTTGCATATATTTTATGATAATACATTGAAAATATATAACTGTGTTTTATATATTCCTATTTTCTATGTTAAATGATTGATATACAACTTATTTTTGAAATTGATGAAACCTCCATAAAAAGAAGGGATCTGCATAAAAATGGAAAGACACAGAAGAAGCCAGTGCTCGAATTATCAACTAATGACATTGAAAAAAACACTGAACTGCTTAACATTTAAATGTAGGAAAACAACACATTTAAAAATTTCATATCAGAAATGAGAAACAAAATGTTATCAGTCTCTGACTTTCCCAGAAAATCTGATAACTTTCTATTAGAAGTACATAATCACAATAGTATTTGCATTAATATGGGTAGATCCCCTAATCTAAATAGCTGGACATTTTAGTATATATTTTCTACAGACACAACTCATTTTGAAATCCATGTCTGGCCTTCTCTGACTACTATCTTTGTGGGATTCTCTTGTCCTGTGATTCCCACTCAATATTCAGCAGGGAGAACTGTTTTTACAAAGCCAGAGAATTCCTGCTGGCTGAGCTTCAGCCACTGAACCAAGCCAGTTAAGTAGGATAAAACTGTAAAAGACAAAGAAAAGTCAAGTCCTGTCTATGCATGCAAATCAGGTGCTCTTCAATATTTTAAGATAATCAGCTATTTTGTATTCTTATTCATCATTCCAAATGTCTAATTATCTTGGCATACTATAAGTATCAGATTATATTAATGTTAAAAATATTTAATAAGATATTTACTATTTTCTGGAAATTGAGCTTAGCTGTTCAATAATATTAAAATGACATTTTGTTTTTAATGAAATATTAGCATATTCAAATTTTACAGCAGAAAAATCTCTGCATACCTAATGTCCTACCTAATTTATAAAATTGAGTTCTTTTCAAGTTAAAGGTATTAATATATGAGTTTGAAAGAGTCGCCTAAGAGTCAGGAATATTTTATAGGATTCAGAACATACAATGATTATTTTTTCATGTGCTTAAACAGGTATAAAATTCTGCAATATTTAAATATTGAGGAGGTGAGGAATTGTTTTAGAATTGGCAAGTTTCAATACTGCCTTAAGCATTGGATTCTAAAACCAGGAATGAGTGACATGGAATTTTTCAGCTATCCAATTTCTTTCCAAAGATCATGGCCGCATAGATACTAGGGAGCAACAGGGCAGAGAAAATGTCAGTCTACACAGGACTTCACTTACAGTATGGTGCAGATGAAATGTCGAGTTTACTGGTTGCAATGTTTCCCTTAATTTGGCACAAAACTCTGTATTTTAATAAATCAAGTACGATTTTGCTTATATAACATCCATATACATTTGCATTTACATTTTGGATTTATAATTGTATTTAATAAAATATTTTCTGAAAAGCTGGGCTTCTCCCTTAAATTAATGAAACATTCTCTTCTAAACTAACTGTGAAATGGTTATCTCGCTATTGTTTGAGAATTATTTCTTTTTTAATACATCCTTATTATATATGCATCCCACAAAGACATATATTTACTATTAACACATGTGTTCGACTGTTTTTACCATCACCTTCCTTTTTTTCTAACATTTGCCCAGGTGCATTATGTTTATATTTATTCCTCAGACTATCTTACTTCAACCTTTATATCTTATGTGATATGTTATCAAAAATATCTAGGAAGAAAAGATGCTTGTCCTTCAAAATCAATCATAAAAATTGTCTACCTTTTTATTGGTTCATTGTGAATTTCCCATCATGTACCCCATGTACCCCATGTACCTCATCTCCTCCTTCTCATCATATCTGCCCTCCACTCTTCAAACCTCCCCATCAAGAAATGAAAAAAAAATCTTGTTGTGGAAGCTGCAGTGTGTCACAGTGCCTCTCACAGTGCACCCTTTTGTCCACACTTCCCTGCTTATAAATGTTCACCGCAATGGGTCTTCGTAAGGTAAGGCTGATTGGAGAAGACTCTGGTTTCTGTTACACTATCAATATACTCCTTGGTACTCCTATGGATATCCTATTGGGGCCCTGTGTCATGGAGATTCTGTTGGGGTCCACTGCCTGCAGTGGACTGGGTTCCTGGAGGATTGGCCCAAAGCTGAAATGAAACTAAGGGAGAGGGGGAAGAAAGAAGAACTCTGAGGCTACATGGTTGCTTCTGCTTAGAACGACTGTTTAATGGTGGACAAGCATTTGGGGATAAAGGAAGGGAAACCCCGCCCCCAGTCTTCTTTGCAGGCATTGTGGAGTTTGGCAGGACCCTGAAGTCTCGTGACATCTCTCAGGTTGCACAGGTGGGCTGGTCCATCAAATATAGTCAGAGTTATGTATAATATGCTACAGAGTTGGCTTAGTAATTAAAGACACTTGAAGCTCTTTCAGAGGACCAATGTTTTGTTACAATACCCATATTGTTCATCTCATATTTGTCTGTAACTCCAGTTCCTGTGGATTCAGCACTGTCTTCTGTTAATTATGGGTACATATGTCACACACACATACACAAATAAGTACAAATTCTTCTCTAATATCTTTTCTAACTATGTATGTGTCAATGTAATCTTTTTCTAACTTATAAGTTTCTTTAAAATTTCATAAAATAAAGTTTCAGCTTGTTAACCCTCATTCGCATTCCTCTGAGGTCTATCACCTCCCCTGCCCAATAAACTCTATATCCTCTTTGTTTCCTTTTAAAACACACCAAATACAATGGGAATTATCTACATATTATTCAACATGTGGCCTTTCATGAGCACATGCTGGCTTTAACATGGATATACTCTAAAAGAAACTGGACTTTCCCTGCTCTCCATGCAGCTACTGATTTTATTTATTTATTTATTTATTTATTTATTTATTTATTTATTTATTTATTAGCTCTTTGGGTAGAGATGGGACTTCATGTCTACTTCTCCACTCTATGCTGAGATTTCATCTTTCATGAGCTTATTAAAGTTGTATGCCATCAAAACTGCTGAGTCCATACTTCCACTTGCCCTACTCTGTCTGGCATACATTTTTCCTCGTAGTTACAGTTCATATGCCTCCTCATACCCAATGACTAGGGAATAGGTGTCTCAGTTAGGGTCCAGTTCTTATCAGTCTCATATTCCCAAAACTCTGACATGTGGGTCACATTGTAAATCACAATCTATTAAGAAAGATACTTATGTGATAAAGTTGGAGAAGAATAGGAATGTTCCCTTATTCTTGAAGCCCTCCTGTATTGCCATCACACTTCTTAAAAATCATAAACGTTGAGATAAATTGAGCTGTCTATTTTCTCTGTGTTTAGTTTATTCAGCTATTTGTATTTCAGAGCTGTCTTCTACTGAATAATGGCATTATTTCCTGTAGTCCCATTTATTAAATGTTGGTCTAAAATACCTAAATGCTTATTTTTCCCCATTACTGAAATGTTTATCCTAAATTTCATATGGAAACTCAAAGATCCAAGATGGCCAAAATGATCCTGAATGATAAACAAAAATTGCTGGAGACATCACCATCATGTCTTTCAAGCCAAAAACGGTAACACTAGAGTAATACAAATAGCATGAGATTGGCATGAACATGGAGATGTTTATCAAGCCAAGTGAACTGAGGACCCACATATATGTCTGCTCTTGTAGAGCAGCCTGATTTTTTGACAATAGACAGATATAGATGTAGAAAAGACAGTATTTTCAATAAATAGTGCTGGTCTAACTTAACAATTACTTATAGAAAATGGAGACTTGGTAGTTATCTTTTTTTACCCTTTACACGACTTCACTCTGAGTGGATGAAGGACCTCAAGATGAGACCTGGTATCCTGAATCTGAAAAGAGAAAAGCAGGAAATATGCCTGAACCGATTTGCATAACGAATAACAACGGTTTTCTGAGTATCACTGTAGTGTTTGTGATGTGTGTGTTTCTTGAGCATGGCTAAGAAGGAACTTTGAAAAGGTGCATATGATATGATTCCAAGTGAACTCTTCAGACAGTGGAAGCGGTGAGGACATTTTGCTGAAGTTTAGCTTGGTAGGCAGGAAAGTAGAAGGTGTTTAAAGCAAAGCTTTACGGTAACCAATATATTCTACATTATAACACGGTGAAGATATGCCATTTTACATTAGCCTAGGGACACATGGTATATGCCACCTTAATATTAACTGTGGGCTTCTAATGATTATGTGTTAAAGACTGTGGAGTTTTACTTTAACCTGGAGAACAGTGGGTCACAGACAAATACAAAAGGAGAAGATGGTTGTTTTTATGTACTTGCTGGAAAAAAACTTAAAGTCCTAATGGATATTTTCACATTCACAGTTATGTCAATGGTCCTGGGTATACTAAGTGTATCACTGTAGTGCCAAGGAAACATTTGTGAAGCCGGAAAGACCAGTTAGGAGCTGACTTTACTCAATCAAGCTCAAGATTGGACTCAGCCTAGTGCCTACATGCTGTGCTACAGTACAGTTTTGGTGAAGAGCACTGAACTCCTATGCGGTGAGTAATTAAGAAAAGTGGAAAATGATGGGTATTTCTAGGCTGGCAAGCATCTAACTGGAGTGCTACTGTAGCCTTTAGCATCATTGGCTGGTAGTGGAAGTCACACCATAAACTTAAATTCTGCTTTCCTCTGCTTCGGTGGTTGTGAGGCAGGAGTAGGCTTGTAATATGGGATTGGAGATTTGTTGGAGGGAAGAGTAACCTGAAAACTGGAAACAGATACAGGTCTTGTTGGAGGTAACATGGAAATTAATGCTAGGTACCAGCCTGTTAGTTTATGTGAGTTCAAACTTAGGTCCGGTTCTCTAAAACAGATTTTGAACTTGAATCGGTCTCTCATCATGGAGAAAAACCAAAGGACATGAACTTGAAAAGGGGACTTTAGGAAGGAAGGGGTTGCTGATAATGAAGAAGGACAATAAGAGAGAGTAGGTGAGTAACATCAACAAATCATATATATATATATATATATATATATATATATATATATATATATATACATATGTTACAGGAAAAATTTAATTAAACAGAAAGAAAATTGAGAAAAATAAAAATATTTCAGAAAATGAAAGTTTAAATGATTTTCAAGACATATTTTATTGGATTAACTGGAATGCTTAATTTTCCACTAAGAAAGAATTAGGATTAAAATGAGTATGATACTAGTAGTTCTTGTATTATTTGTTCATTAAAATTTTAAGTGTACTACTATTGATTTTCTCTCTTGACTTACTTCCCAAGTCAATTCAGTTCTTTTAGGTTCAACTACCATGTTGAATTTCTCTTTTTACACAATGAAGAAAACTACCAGTCAAACACACTACATTGTTTTGTACTGACAGTCACAAATATTCATGGTAAATACCAAAATAGGAAGCATATTGAGTTTCAGATTAGAAGAAGAATATTACATGCTAGTATTAGTGAGAATATTGCTAATTTGTATTCACTAGTGGTTTTTCAGTACCATATTAAATATGAATTTTGTGGAAGAGGAAGAGGAAGCTCATTTCAGGAGGCATGACTGAAGAATTGTTAAGTTTACATCCAGACTCACACCCATAGTGACACACCTATTCCAACAGGGCCAAATCACCTAATAGTGTCACTCCCTGGCCCAAGCATTTACAAACCATCACAGCATATGAAGTTATTTCCTGACAATAATGATATCTAAATTGAGACTTGCAAAACACAATGAAGTTTCTCAAATACAATCAGCCTTTATCCTAACATATGGAGCAGCCATGTAAACAGTTCCCTTTGGATTTTTAGGCTTAACTCCAAAAGACATTGTTCTTTTCTTTGTCTAAACAATATTGATTAATACAATAATTCATTATAATGTGTAGATAATTAACCATGCTTTCATCATATTTTACTAATCTGTTGTATATGAGATTATTCTCTTCATAAGACAATTTCTCTTACTGAACACCCAACATGTAAATATGTGGTATTTGAATTATACATCTAGAATTAAAAAAGAAGTATTTCTAAATTTCTATGCAGCTTATCTTGAGATCATGCAGATCATTATACTTTCTCTCACAACAGTTTTTAAGATTTTGATACATATGTGTGTATATATTTGCATATATGCATACCATATATGTATTACATATATATATGTATGTGTATATGTGTATATATATATGTGTGTGTGTGTGTATATATATATATATATATATATATATATATATATATATATAATGTTGATTTTTGATCTTCAAAAATACTAAGCAGTAATGAACTGTGTTTTTTGTCAAATAAGACTGATGCTTAAATTTTATTAGGAGGCAATTAGATAGTAATAGAGGGGGCATGATTAAGTTTTGCATTGTGTTTCACCCAGGAGAATTCAGTGACATTCTCTGTATTATAGTGTCTCTGATTTCAGCTACTCAGGAAAAGAGGAGATTGTTTATATTCTCAGTTGTTTCACCAGCAATATATTGTATTAGTCCTTATAGTTTATGGATTGCTGAATGTGGTTTTCAAATCTTACCAATTCTGAAAATTATCACATTTGAAAGTTATCTATAAATTCTATTAGACTTTCTCACAGTTTGTGGAGAGAAATCTTAATCAAGAAACATGTCTACTCTGGCAAAGGATCACATTCAAAGATATGATCTGGCCAAAATGCAGAGACAGGTTGGAATCCAGTATGATATGCCTGTAATACAGTTACACAATTAGTACACATGTTTAGTCCCTAACAATGAAGGTATGGTTAGTTTATAGAAGGAAACAGTTATGTTTTAAATAAACTTCTAATGGAGAACCAGATGAAGTGATGAGTCAAATAAAGATTTAACACAGAGAGGATATGCCCACCTTTTATAACAATAGACAGAAAAGGTAGGTAACTTAGGAGAGAGCATATCAATGAGAAAGAAGTAGAGACAGTTTGACTGGTATAGCTTTACAGAGACAGGTTACAGGTGAAGACAAATGAGCCAGAGAATGAGAAAGCGCCAGAAGGTTAGAATGTATTAACATATTGCAAGATTTAGTTTGAGGCCAAACAGAGAAATTCAATCAAAGCTGAGAAAAGCTTGTTTGAACCAGTCAGCTTGGAGAGGAGCTTGTGGAAGAACAGCTGTGTTCAAGCAGGTAGCCAGAATTCAGAAAGAACTAGAAAGGGTGAGTTAATTCAGCAGTAAGCCCCTGAGATGACAATTACATCTGATGAATAAATGTTGTAATTACATAAGATGCTAAAATGATTGGAAAAGAAGAAAGTCCACCAACAATGCAGAAACTGGAAGACATTTGCCAGAAATGTTGCACAGAACAGGCAACGTCACACAGAAAGCCACAGGGGAGAAATTTGTCCAGGATTATCTGCACAGAAAGCATCAGTTTTGCTGGACATGCAGAGATTTGGCAGACTGAAAAATTGGGAGCCTTGAGCCCAGAGCAAGATATGATGTAGAAGACTCTGAGACAGCTAATCACCATAAACAAACCCAAAGATGATTTTTATTATATAGACAGACTTTTTTTTTTTTACATTAAAAAAGGGACACTTGATTTTAGATCCCTGGAAATCAAGGGTAGGACTTGAATGGATAGAAAAGCCATCAGAGTACTTACTGCAAATGTGACTACCAGAGTAATCCCTTCCCTAATTTCAGGTACAATGTTTATATATTTCCTTTCATAAAAGGGGGCAAGAAATAACTATAGATCAAGAAAAAGCTGCACAACAAGAAAAATTAGCTATGATAGTATAAAGGCTCAACAGACAAAAGAAAGAGGAAGGAAAAGAACAGGAAGCACTTAATGCTTAATTGTGTTTCTGTATTAAACTAGGTAAGAAGCCTGGCTTGCAAGTGTGGAGCCAACATCGATTGTGAGTGCCTGTCTAGTTTAAAAGGTAAAAAATGCTACCTCTTGATATGTGTGAATTCATAAAGATTTAATTGTACCTTGATAAACAGAAAGGGGGAATAAACACTCACAGATGTAGACTGAATGATGCTTTATTAACTTTACATTGTTTGAATACCAATGAGGCAGGAACATCAGCTACTGAAAGACACTAGAAAATACTACCAAATTAGATCAACCTGTACTTTTTAAAGGAGTTTTAAAATAAGAATGGCAGTCAGGGGATGTGCTTCATTGGCGAAGGTTTTGTCTATATTTCCTCAGGTAATGAAAGATTATGGGTTCTATCAAAATTGATGAGGATCTGAGTAACTTCTACATATAAGGCTAGAGCTACTCAAGTAATTAAGAGATGTAGAAAGACAGCAACATAGACAATACAGAAAGCAAACTCTGCTACAAAGAGAGAGCTGACAAACTGGCTTAAAATAACAGATTAACATATAGTTCATCAGAACAGCAGATTGGAAAACCTTGATGTTCAAATGGACAATTTCTGAAGAACAAGTGATTAGAACAGCAGTTATGAAGAGTCATTACGTCAACTGATCTTCATAAGGACATTCACACTATCAAGTTTATGGAATTGGGTTTTAGTTTCTATTTGTCAAGAGATCATAACCAGAGATATGATTTGGCAAGAATGCTGACATACTCTGGTTTATATTTTGAAGGTATGGTTAGTTTGTAGAAGGAAATTATCACGTTTCAACTTGACATCTAATTCAGGATCAGAAAATTATTGAATCACAGAAAGGTTTGATAGAAAGAACAGTGATAGGATGTGTCAAATTCTCAGAAAAATAGAAGGAGAGAGAGAGTGAGCAAGAGAGAGAGAGAGAGATTTAGAGAGAGATATTTTATTTGGACAGGTTTTAGTAGAAGGCAGAATGAGTCCAACTCTTACAAGAATAGACAGGAAAGAGAAGTGACTTCAGAGACAGCATTGCAGAGAGAAAGAAGAGCCAGTTTTACTGGGATAGTTTTGCAGAGATAGGTTGTGATTAAAGACAGAATAAGCTAGAAAATGAGAAGGAACTAGAAGATTAGAACAGCTTATAAGGGTCAGTTTGGGTCCAAGCAGACCAATTCAATCAAAGCTGAGAGAAGCCAGTTTGAATCAGTCAGCTTGAAGAGGAGTTTGGGCCAGAAGAGATGCATTGAACCAGCCAGCTAGAGTAAAGAAAGAACTAGAAAGGGTAAATGTATTCAGCAGTATGCCTCTGAGATAACAATTACATATACCAAATAAAAGTTACATTTATAGTTCGGGTTCATTTGTCCCTTATAATTTCTCATGATGTTATTTACTTTCTTTCATATATGAAATAGTTATTGCACCTTTTTGATTTGATAAGTGTAATACCTTTATCAAATTGCCTGAACAGTTTAAACTCACTGCTATAATTCTTTTTTTTTTACCACTTATAAACAATTTGTACCCATTGCATAATTATGTAGGGAATTGAATACTATTTTTACTTATAGAAGACATGCTTCTACTAATAAGTAAAAACACACAAAATGTAAATCGATTACATTGATTAAATCAATCAACATAATCGATCAACATAGAGTGATTTCATATAGACATTTGATGGCAGTTAAATTAATATCAGTATTTTTTGGCCCTGTGTCTACTTGTGGGGAAACTCTGCTAATTAAGGTCAAAGTTTACCTTTAATAAGAAAGCTTTATGGGCTCAGTGCATAGAGGAGGATGCCGTTCATTGGCATGGCTTCTCCTTCTCTGACACCCCTACCTCCAGCTTCTACCCCCTGCACACAGTTCTTTACCTGAAGTATGTCACATAGCTTAAGTTATATCACAGGTTCAACTTTCTTTCTCCTGATAACAACTCTTTCACCTAACAATCGAAATAATTCCCCATGCTAATGAGGTATTTCAGTACCCTAAGCCTTCAGTCAATGACTTTTGCCCATCCTGGATGTTTCTACCCCTGCTACCGCAAGTTATATCAGCCGTGAATCATCCAAGTAAAGTTTGATCTGCCTCCTTGCAGATTGTCCTGGTGTTTTCATTCACCATATATACTAAAGAGTTCCCCCATCTGTCATCTTTCCCCCTTTTCCCACATGAACTGATATTGGTTGATGACTCCTGAGGGCAGGGAGAGTCAAACCTCTTCTCACTATAGTACTAATTTAGCAAAATGACATGCCTGTATTGATTTTCTGTCTGTGGCAATAGTCCCTGTTCCTTCCCCATCAGGAACCAATAGAAGAGTGAGTTCCAGATATAGTACAAAAAAAAATTACACATCAATGTCAGACCAGGGAAAGATATTCATAACTAGGGTAAAAATCCTGACTCAAGCTATAGGAGCTCCTTATTCATATTTGATGAGATGCTCAAATCCAAATCTTCATTCTTTTTTTTTTTTTTTTTTTTTTTTTTGAGACAAGGTTTCTCTGTGTAGTTCTGGCTGTACTGGAACTTACTCTGTAGACCAGGCTGGCCTCAAACTCAGAAATCCACCTGCCTCTGCCTCCCAAGTACTGGGATTAAAGGTGTGCACCACCACCACCTGGCTCATTCTTTTATAACCAAGAAAAAAACTGGAATCTTCCTCCCTAGTTTCAAGAGATCTTGAAGAAGTCAAGTAAAGGGTCTCTGGTCTATAACAAAGGCCTTAACATAAAAATCAGGGCCAAATAAAAGACTTACAGGTTTGAACTTCAACCTTTGTGCCATCATCACACAAGCTCTGCTTCTAACAATGTTGTCTAGAAAGTTTCATTAACTATATGCATAGATATATATGCATATGTATTGAATATGGCATATGTATATAATTAATGTATATGTCTATATATATTTATATATGTGCATATGTATGTGTATATTATATATATATATATATATATATATATATATATATATATATATATGAGTGTGTGTATGTGTATAGGTGTAGTTTTTCTTTGAATCTTAGAGATTCTAAGTGTTAAATAGTATGGCTATTTTAAAAATATGTTAAAATGTTCAAATCAGAATAATTTCTGATTAGATTGTATATGTGTGTATTTGTGTGTAAAACTCATATATATACCATCACTTGTAGTTAAATTCAAGTTAGTACCACTTGGTTTAGGTTCATTTGGGAATTGGAAATTTGAATTATTTAAGGATGACTTTTGTATTGGTTTATAAAACTCATATATATATATATATATATATATATATATATATATATATATACCATCAATTGTAGTTAAATTCAAGTTAGTACAACTTGGTTTAGGTTCATTTGGGAATTGGAAATTTGAATTATTTAAGGATGACTTTTGTATTGGTTTATGGTTTAACCCATGGAATTAAGTATATGAGCAGTTTAGAATTTTTTTTTTTTTATGAAAAAGCAATTTTATATGTGAAAAAAAGAAGCTGTCTTAGTCAGGGTTTCTATTCCTTCACAAGCATCATGACAAAGAAGCACTTGGGGAGGAAAGGGTTTATTCAGCTTACTCTTCCACATTGCTGTTCACTACCAAAGGATGCCAGGACTGTAACTCAAGCAGGTCAGAAAGCAGGAGCTCCTGCAGAGGCCATGGAGGGATGTTCTTTACTGGTTTGCTTCCACTGACTTGCTCAGCCTGCTCTCTTATAGAATCTAAGACAACCGGCCCAGAGATAGTCCCACCCACAAGGGGACCTCCCCCTTGATCACTAATTGAGAAAATGCCTTGCAGCTGGATCTCATAGAGGCATTTCCCCAACTGAAGCTCCTTTCTCTGTGATAACTCCAGCCTGTGTCAAGTTGACACAAAACTAGCCAGTACAGAAGCCTTTAGCAGAGATAACAAAAATATTAGAAACAATTTGTATGACAAGAAAATATCTTAGACTATGCATATTTATGAAAACTCATAATCACTAAGGACTAGAGACTTACCTTAGTATTAGATTGCTTGCATAGGTTATATAAGATCATATGCTCAATTTCAGATACAGAAGAGAAGTCAATGTAAGAATATATTTATCTGTCTGCCCAGCTTATTTTTTAAAGTAAGTAATAATGCTAATATGTAATATCCAAAATGGAGTACAAAGCCCTTTAGTAGACTTAGTAGATGTTTGCAGGAAGCACAAAGCTATATCCATTCACAAAGGATTTCCCTGGGGATATATTCACCCTCCTGTATTTGTTCAAAACCTGTTATAGAACCTCTGAGACAGCATTTTATCTTTTATTCTAAAGCCCATCAAAAAAAGGAAACATCGGTTATGACTGCTGTTACCTTTCCTTTTCTCAGTACCTTGGAGTTTTGGGATAGCAGATCAATATTTCTTTGAATTTCAAGTGAAATAAAAGATAGATATAAACCATGGTATCTTCTGGGGAGTATAAAATTATGGATTTTGAGGGTTATTTCATGATAGGGTGAAACATTAAAGCCATTTGTTGTAACTGTTTATAATTCACACATATGAAAGACAGCCAATACTAGAGTCTTGAGGATGAGTATTAAATTGTTTATGAAATTCCCCTTCCGTTCCCATTCTCCATGCAATATGATTTTAGAAGTCTGTTGAGCAGTAGATATTTTCTATTACATGAGTCCAGAATGATCTTGTAATTTCTTTTGACCAATATAACAAACCAGGAATTCTGTCTCTTCCATGAATGTGATCAGTATAGGCTTGTAAAGGCCTGCACACCTCTGGGCAACGATCAGTGAGTGATTCATTTTGTTCTATTGTAATATTTAAAAAGAACATAAATATAGAGAAGGTAAAGTAAAAAAAAAAAAAAAAAAAAAAAAAAAAAAAAAAAAAAAAAAAAAAAAAAAAAAAAAAAAAAAAAAAAAAAAAAAAAAAAAGAAGGGATGATCGATCCATGGGGGCAGAGTAAAGCCAGCATGGCCTCAAGAAGAGGGAATTTTTGGAGAATCTCGCTTAGTTGATTACATTCTGAGTCTCTTACTTGCATGATGACCAGTTCCATGTTAGCTGCTACCTACCGGGAAATAAGCTTTTGGTTTCAACAGTGCACTACTGTTTGAATCTCTAAGGGAGTAGTATTGATAGGATCAAAGACATTGTATAATCTCTCAAAGACTAAATAAAAGGACTATATTTTTAAAGAAAAGTTTTACATCAAATCAAGCAAGCATCCAAGACATTGTCTTTTCTTTCTTTCTTTTTTTTTTCCTGTGATCGCAGTCCTTCCTTCCACTTTAATAGAATGATCCATTAAAAAAAATACCATATTCTCCAGTGTCATTTATTGGCAAGTAAGATCAATTTTCATCCACCCTAAACAAGTTAGCCTGTAGGATGCAAGCTTTCTTAATTAATTGTATGTACAATCCTAACTGACATCTAAAAAAGAATGTGTGAATGTAACTTTTATTCTTCTGTTTTAACTGTCATCTTGCTGGCTAACTGCCTCCATTGGTTAACCTTGGCCTAATCCTGCAAGCTTTTAGCCTCTGTACAATCTTATCTAGGCCCAGAATGTTTTCAGCCTCTGAGACTTGCTATTTAATAACTTTGCTCTTTCTAACTCTTTCTGATCTGGATGACTGGTTCAAATCAGCTGTTCTGTCTCAAACTCCTCTCCAAGTTGACTGATTCAATCTGGCTTCTCTATATCTAGCTTGCTCTGTCTGCAACCAGTCTCTGTAAAACTGTGCCTCTAAAAATGCCTCTTCTCAATGTGCAGGGTTGTTTTCTAAGCAGCCTCTCTTTCTTCTCTTGCTTCTTGTGAGAGTTGGGCATATTCTATTCTGTCAAACTTTCTCTGATTCATCACTTTGCCATACTATTAGCTATCACTTTTAAACATGACAAACTAAGCTTACCTTTATTGTTTGGGATTAAAACTGTGTAATAAGTGTGTGTGCACGCACATGTGCCTGTGTATTCCAGAAAGGGGGATTAAAGGTGGTGCTCAATGTTAAGAAACTTTTTTTCAGTAATAGAATCTCATAGTTCAGAGTGTCATAGCAACAGCAGTGAGATAGCAACAATAATATAACCACCTTGTTTGTCTATAATCACTTTAGCAGTAATTGATGCTCTTTTCAGACAAAGCAATTTCAGGGACAGTTTTTTTTTTAATGTAACAACAATCAATATAATTTTAAGCTATAACTTTTTAATTAAGTATTTAAAAATTAATCCATGTAAGTTGCTCAGGTATATATCATTCATTGTTGTCTCAGTAAACTAAACTGTCCTCTAATAATTTTTTGAGGATTTTCCTGAGATTATAAAAATAGTTGGAAGTATTTAACTTGGTAAAGAGGCTGAATTTTTATTTTTTCTTCTCCATAAAATCCTATTTTTATAAGTTGTGATGTTTTAGAATACAACCTGAATACAGTTTCATATGTAAATTTACCATATGTTATCTTCTTTGAGGTTCAAATATGTTTGTTTGACACAAAATAAAAAAAAAATCATTAAACATGCTTTTGTTTATATGCAATTCTCATAAGATTGAATTAAAATTCTACTTTCTCAATAACATACAATAGCCATGCAATACAGTAATCTACTTTTGGGTAATTTAGTGTATCCTTAATAAGTCACTTCTGTTACTTCTATTTACATTTACCAGAGACACCCATAACATAGTTTCATCATCAGTAAGCAAAGTTCTGTTCATAAGGGACCAAATAATGATTAAATGCATATTTTATAATATAACTTCATGTATAGCTGCTTACAAAAAATCAATTGGTTTTAATATGATATTTGTAACCCATCAGATAATGTTATAGTAGCTTAAAAATACTGACAAATAGTAAAATAACCCTTGGCCTGCCCCACTTTCATCAACCAGGATTCTTTAAATATTTTTCACACTGATACACATATGCATACACATCATATGAACATATAACATGTGTGCACAATGTGGAAAAAAAAAACTGTTTGTCTAAATTCTGAAGCTCATCTTGCCTATAGGAAAAATACTTCATCTGGATAAGTAGCCATTCAGATTTCAGACAAATACTGAAAGATTGGCCTTGACATTTCTACTTTGTGTCTCAACCTAGTCACAGACTTTGTTTCCATTGCAACTTGAGATTTGTACAGGCTCTTTCTCCTCCTAGGCGTCTTGACATGAAACTAAGGATATATATGTCACCGTCTTTCAGTCATAGATCAAACCGCCTTGCAAGTGGAAATATAGAAAAAGAAGCAAATACCTAATTTCAATAGCTATTGAAAAGAGAAAATAAGAACTATGTTATATTTGACAATCTTTTCCCCTTTTGAAGATTGTTGCAGCTTACCTCAAAGAAGAAATCGTCAAAGTGAACAGAACAGGTATACCAGAAAAACAAACTAATCTTTACAGGTTAGATCTCACTGAGATATTGCATTCAGAAGATTAAAGAAGGTAAATGTTATTAAATCTACAGTTGTCATTATTTCTTTTATTTGTGGCCATGTAGAATTACTATTAAAGAAAATATTTCAGAAGAAAATAATATATTTATTTATAAACATTAAATGGTTCAATAAAATTTTAACACATTTGTGTATAAGTATTTATATAGTACTAATTTAAAATCACCTGTTTAAATTGTATTATTAACAATTTAATTCAATTTTGTTTTCATCTATGCAGTAATATAAAAATTCATGTTTTAAAACTAAATTTTAAGTAAGAAAAGATTGACTCTCATATAAATATAGGGAAAATGAGAGTAACATTTAATATTGATGAATATTTAATGTGACCTTCTTCTCATATGCTGAGGAAATATGATCATACCAAAGTCTTACAGTATACAATAAAATGAGTTTAATTTGTTTGGAAAGAATATTCTTTTATTAGTCAATTTTCTAACTAAAAATATTTTCTATACTTAAAGCACTATGGCTTGAATTAGGGAAACTAAACAGAAGTATTTGTAAATCTATAAACGTAAACATGTAGAAGTACAGGTTTATGAAATGTATTATTTTTAATTATTTATAAATCACCCTATTTACTACCAAATTTCAGAGAGTGATATATAGACTGTATTGGCTTTTGAGGATTAATAACTGTTAGATAAGAACACAATCTATCCAATGCAGGCCTTCTGCAATAGCTTCAGTAGAATCATATGTTTCTACTCTGTAATTTTATTTTATTTTATTTTGCATCCCTACTGCAGTTTCCCCTCCCTTCCCTCCTCCCTGTCATCCCTTCCAACCCCCCACCTCCATGCCCAGATAAGCTTCAGCATGGTCTTGAGTCCTGAGGCTGGGGTATTTGGGAGCTGCAGATGAAGAACTCTGGAGTCAGTGATGGAGGCAGGCTGACAGCTTTGTGTTCTGTTTGAGATAGCTTTCTACTGGAGATAGCAGGCTGACAGCTTTGTGCTCTGTTTGAGATAGCTTTCCACTGGAGATAGCTCTCTTTTGCAGACCAGAGTCAAGTATTTTATTTTTCATAAACTACTTCATTAGGAATTGCACATCAATTAAGTGATTTACCCCAGGTTCCTTTTGATAATCCCATGAATGAGCATTTTATGACCTTAGCCCCTTGGCTCTAAAGTCAGAGCCACATGGTTCAAACTGCTGATTTCTGTTGCTTGCTGGGGCTGGAACATGACCCCAGTATTCCACTACATTATCACCAGTTTTCTGTTTTCTAACAGCATCACTGCCTACGATCGACTGCCCTGGAACTTGCCTGTAGACAGACCATGAACTCAGAGGTCTGCATGGCTCTGTGTCCTGAATGCAGAGATTAAAGGCATGTACTCCTGGACTTAAGTTTTTCTTCACTTAGAACCTGCTCTGTCCTAGGCTGTCCTTGAACTAGGAAATCTGCTTGCCTTTGTTTCCTGGGATTAAAGGTTTATACCACCATGCTTGGGCCTAAGCTTTTCATAGCCACTATTCTTCAAGATCCTAAAGACACAGGCTCAAAAGTCTCTGTCCAGCCTCAGGATCCGGATCACAAGTGTGCTCTCCATTTCTGGATTGCAGTTCATTCCAGATGAAAAGTCCAAACTATCTCTTCTCTTCTCTTCTCTTCTCTTCTCTTCTCTTCTCTTCTCTTCTCTTCTCTTCTCTTCTCTTCTCTTCTCTTCTCTTCTCTTCTCTTCTCTTCTTTTCTTCTCCTTTCTTCTCCTTTCTTTTCTCTTTTCTTTTCTTTTCTTTTCTTTTCTTTTCTTTTCTTTTCTTTTCTTTTCTTAAGAGTTGTCCAGAAAATCATAAGGTTACCATTTTTCTAAGGAAAATCAGACATACTACTGCTTCCTGGAATCATGCTGTTCCTGATTATCAAGGAACCATTAACCTGGGCAGGGTGAATATTCCCCAAAAACTTTAGCAGGGAGACATTCCCCATAGAAGGAACATAAATGTACTAGATGTTTTTGTGTGTCAACTTGACACAAGCTGGAGTTAACACGGAGAAAGTGTTTCAGTTGAGGAAATGCCTCCATGAGATCCAGCTGTAAAGCATTTTCTCAATTAGTGATCCAGGGTGGGAGGGCCCACTGTGGGTGTGCTATCCCTGCTGGAAGTCCTGGGTTCCATAAGAAAGCAATCTGAGCAAGCCAGGAAAAGGAAGCCAGTAAGAAACATCATTCCATGGCCTCTACATCAGCTCCTGCTTCCAGACCTTCTTGAGTTCCAGGCCTGACTTCCTTTGGTTATCAAGAGTAATGTGGAAAATGTGAGGTGAATAAATCCTTTCTTCACCAACTTGCTTTTTGGTCATAAAATTTTGTCCAAGAAGAGAAACCCTGACTAAAACAATATAGTAAAATATATACATTATTATACAAAAAGCCTTAAATATACAGCACCCCTCAGCACTGAGAATATCCATGCCTCTGGCTGTGCTCCAGGGGCCTGAGCTATGTCACACATTCCCTTCTGTGGCCCTTTTGGAACTGATAGCCCTCTATCTACTACTCTTGTTTCTCTTCAGAAAGGGGCTGGCTTCTGTGGATATACATCAGTATTGGCATGTCAAGTGCAGTAAGACTAGGCACCTCCTCTTCTATTTAGAGTAGACAGGCCAAGCCAGCAGTGGAAAAGAGTTTCAAATCAGGCAACAGAGACAGAGACAGTACCTGTTTACACTGTTAGGATTTCTATAAGAAGACCAAACTATTTTATTGTAGCTTTTATGTGGAGGACCTGGGTGAGGTGCAGACAGGTTTCCCTGTTGGCAAACCATCCTCTGAACCCCCATGGGCTCATAATAGTTGAATCTGAGAATTTTCTTATGGTGTCCTTTCCCCTCTCCCCTTAATGGGAGGTCCCAATGCCTTACTCTATTACAGAGACTATGGAGTGCTCAAAAAAAAAAAAAAAAACACTTATCTTTCTTCTTGACTTTCATGTGTTTTGCAAATTGTATCTTGGGTATTCTAAGTTTCTGGGCTAACACTTATCAGTGAGTGCATGTTATGTGAGTTCTTTTGTGATTGGGTTACCTCACTCAAGATGATACCCTCCAGATGCATCCATTTCCCTAGGAATTTCATAAATTCATTGTTTTTAATAGCTGAGTAGTACTCCATTGTGTAAATGTATCACATTTTCTGTATCCATTCCTATGATGAGGTACATCTGGGTTCTTTCCAGCTTCTGGCTATTATAAATAAGGCTGCTATGAACATAGTGGAGCATGTGTCTTTATTACCAGTTAGAACATCTTCAGGATATATGCCCAGGAGAGGTATTGTGGGATCCTCTGGTAGTACTATGTCCAATGTTCTGAGGAACTGCCAGACTGATTTCCAGAGTGGTTGTACAAGCTTGCAATCCAACCAACAATGGAGGAGTGTTCCTCTTTCTCCACATCCTTGTCAGCAAGAGGAACGAAGACCAAAGTGTGGACACTTTACCCCTTTTTAGAATTAGGAACAAAACACACATGGAAGGAGTTACAGAGATCAAGTGTGGGGCTGAGACAAAAGGATGGACCAACCAGTGACTGCTGCAGTTGAGGACCCATCCCATAATCAATCACCAAATGCAGACACTTGCATATGCCAGCAAGATTTTGCTGAAAGGGCCCTGATATAGCTGTCTCCTTTCCAGTGCCTGGCAAACACTGAAGTGGATGCTCACAGTCAGCTATTAGATTGAACACAGGGATCCCAATGGAGGAGCTAGAGCAAGTACCTAAGGAGCCAAAGGGGTCTGCAACCCTATAGGTGGAAGGACAATATGAACTAATCAGTACCCCCAGAGCTTGTGTCTCTAGATGCATATGTAGCAGAAGATGGCCTAGTTGGCCATCATTGGGAAGAGAGGCCCCTTGGTCTTGCAAACTTTATATGCCCCAATACAGGGGAACACCAGGGCCAAGAAGTGGGAGTGGGTGGGTAGGGGAGCAGGGTGGGGGTTGGGGAGGGTATAGGGGACTTTCAGGATTTCATTTGAAATGTAAATGAAGAAAATATCAAATAAAAAATTGGAAAAAAAAAGAACCTATCATGACTGCCCTCCGAAAGACCCTGAAAAAGTCCTAACCAATGGACAGAAGCTGGTGACCCCTGTGGTTGATTTAGCAAAAAGCTGGAAGGAGCTGAGGAGGAGGGCGATCCTGTAGGAAGACCAGCAATCACAATTAACTTGGACCCCTGAGATCTCTCGAACACTGGAACACCAACCAAGTAGCATACACCAGCTGATATGAGGCCCCAACACATATACAGCAGAGGACTGCCAAGTCCAGATTCAGTCAGAGAGATGCACCTAACCTTCAAGAGACTGGAGGTCCCAGGGAGAAGAGAGGCTTGGTAGCGTGGAGTGGGGAACTTCCTCATAGAGCTGAGGGTTGGAGGAAGGAGGTATAGGATGTGCAATAATCAGAGGGTAGACAGGGAGAGGGATAAAATCTGGAGTGATAAGACAAAAAGACTAAGTAAAATTAAAATAAATGAAATATAGAATATTCCCTGGTTTATATTTTTTCAGTATAATTCTTGCATTATTCTGTATTATGTTTCATTTTTCCTGACCACATTTTATCTTAATAGATTACACATTTTTATGTCAAATTTTTGTACATTCTAGTAATCTCAAAAAACATTTTAAAATGTTATTTTAGATTAGAGTGACCATGCTTATGCATGCACAAGAACAATAGGAGAAGAAAGAAAATATTATTTACTTGAATGTGGAAAAAAATTGATTGATTCTCTAAGGTGTTGGAGTGTCATAAAACATAAAAAAAAAAATCGAAGAAATACTTAAATATTCTATCTAATGAACTCTTCTGTATAGATGTTGTACTATCTCCCTGTTTAGTCTGAGTAGTTTGTAATTTGTTGTTGTTGGTTGATTCATATTTATCTATTCTGAAAACTCAGATAAACAGAAGAGTGAATTTCTAAGATTTTATCATTAATCTATGCTAAAAACACATATTCATAAAATTTATTTTGTTCTAAGCCAAGCTAAAAATAAAATCAAAACATAGTGTTATTTAAGAGAAAATTGTTGAATACAATTAAGAAGAGTTTTAAATGTAGTTTCTATTTTAATTACAGCAAATAAAATTGACATGACAGTGAGTCCCTGAGTCATAACAAAAGCCTTTTAAAGTAATGCAGTCTGCTTTGTGTGGACACAAGAACAAGTAACACAAATGACATTTGGGATCCTTATGCTCCTCTTACGTGTGGTAGAAAAGAAAGAGTGCATGTCAGCCACAACTGGAAGCAAAATATAACACCAGACAAACTGCATTCTGCAACAAAATAATTCCCAACACTAGGAGTATTGACAGTAGCAGAGGTATAAATTTTCCTTTTCAGAGTAATTATAATCATTATTATTATTTTTGGCTCTAATATTACTTTGTGTTTTGAAAGAAATAAAGAGATCCTCACACTATGCTAGATATAGTACAGATTAGTGTTCCGTGGATTGGTATGCAACATTTTCCATGGAGAATCTGAGGAAACGTTCCAACAACATTTTACTTTGATCTGCAGGGAAAGATTGATTAATCTTTAAATTCTCTGTATGGAGGCTTTTTTGTTTCCTACTCTCCAGAGATGAACTTGTTCAGTAATAACAAATATGAGGCAAAAAACTGTGGAATACTGATATTTTTATATCTGTATAAAATAATTAACAATTACCTCTTTGTGCATATGCTCATATTTATCTCATGTGGTAAACTTCTTTTTCGGCAGATTCTTAAAAACTTCTTTCTATGTTCAATTTTATATTTCTTTTATTCTGTGGTATCAATCTCTTCCTCACCACTCACATACAGTCACATTAACAAAATGGATCATATGGATATATGATTTTCTGTATATTTCATATCCCATATCCTTCAAACTCCCACTTCTTTGTTCTTTTCTGATACGTTTGAACATATCAAACAGTCACTGGTTGGTCCATCCTTTTGATTCAGCTTCACACATGATCTCTGTAACTCCTTCAATGTGTGCTTTGTTCAGAACTCAAGAAGGTGGACACCAGAAAATCAAATATCCCCATTAAAAAGTGGGGCACAGAGTTAAACAAAGAATTCTCAACTGAGGAATACCGAATGGCTGAGAAGCACCTGAAAAAATGTTCAACATCCTTAGTCATCAGGGAAATGCAAATCAAAACAACCCTGAGATTCCACCTCACACCAGTAAGAATGGCTAAGATCAAAAAATCAGGTGACAGCAGATGCTGGCGTGGATGTGGAGAAAGGGGAACACTCCTCCACTGTTGGTGGGACTGTAAGCTTGTTCAACCACTCTGGAAATCAGTCTGGCGGTTCCTCAGAAAATTGGACATAGTACTACCGGAAGATCGTGCAATACCTCTACTGGGCATATATCCAGAAGAGGTTCCATCTGGTAATAAGAACACATGTTCCACTATGTTCATAGCAGCCTTATTCATAATAGCCAGAAGCTGGAATGAACCCAGATGTCCCTCAACAGAGGAGTGGATACAAAAAATTTGGTACATTTACACAATGGAGTACTACTCAGCTATTAGAAACAATGAATATATGAAATTCCTAGGCAAATGGATGGATCTGGAGGGAGTCATCCTGAGTGAGGTAACCCAATCACAAAAGAACTCACATAACATGTACTCACTGATATGTGGATAATAGCCCAGAAGCCTAGACTACCCAAGATACAATTTACTAAACACATGAAACTCAAGAAGAATGAAGTTCAAAATGTGGTCTCTTCGCCCCTTCCTAGAATTAAGAACAAAGTGACTTATATGATTTTGTTGAAGATATTTGCTGGCCCTTTAAGTTGGGAATCTTCGTTCTCATCAACTCCTATTATCCGTAGGTTTGGTCTTCTCATTGTGTCCTGGATTTCTTGGATGGTTTGAGTTAGGATCTTTTTTCAGTTTCCATTTTCTTTGATTGTTGTGTCCATGATCTCTATGGAATCTTCTGCACCAGAGATTCTCTCTTCTTCTTTTTTTTTCCCCAATTTTTTATTAGATATTTTCTTAATTTACATTTCAAATGCTATTCCAAAAGTCCCCTCCCCCCTCCCTGCTCCCCTGTCCACCCACTCCCATTTCTTGGCCCTGATGTTCCCCTGTATTGGGGCATATAACGATTGCAGTACCAAGGGGCCTCTCCTCCCAATGATGACCGACTAGGCCATCTTCTGCTACATATGGAGCTAGAGACACGAGTTCTGGGGGTTCTGGTTAGTTCATATTGTTGATCCTCTTCTCGGGTTGCAGACCCCTTCAGCTCCTGGGCTTCTATCTCTAGCTTCTCCATTGTGGGCCCTGTGTTCCCTCTTATAGATGATTATGAGCATCTACTTCTGTAGGAGACAGCTATATCAGGGTCCCTTAAGTAGGCACTAGCTGTCCTATGCCATAGTGTCTGAGTTTAATGACTGATTATGGGATTGATCCCCCGTGGTGGGAGATGTTCCAACTGGTAAAATGGACACATGTTCCACTATGTTCATAGCAGCCTTATTTATAATAGCCAGAAGCTGGAAAGAACCCAGATGTCCCTCAACAGAGGAATGGATACAGAAAATGTGGTACATCTACACAATGGAGTACTATTCTGCTATTTAAAAAAATGAATTTATGAAATTCTTGGGCAAATGGATGTATCTGGAGGATATAATCCTTAGTGAGATAACCCAATCACAAAAGAAGTCATTAGGTATGCCCCTGTGATTCTCTCTTCTATCTCTCTTGTATTCTGTTGCTGATGCTCACATCTATTTTTCCTGATTTCTTTCCTAGGGTTTCTATATCCAGTGTTGTCTCTTTTTGGGTTTTCTTCAGTGTTTCTACCTCAATTTTTAGATCTTGGATGGTTTTCTTCAATTCCATCACCTGTTTGGATGTGTTTTCCTGTAGTTCTTTAAGGGATTTTTGCATTTCTTCTACCTGTTTAGCAGTGTTTATCTGTAGCTCTTTAAGGGCTTCTACTTGTTTAGCAGTGTTCTCTTGTGATTCCTTGAGGGATTTTTGTATTTCCTCTTTAATGGCTTCTAACTTTTTAGCAGTGTTCTCCTGTAGTTCCTTGAAGAATTTTTGTTTTTCTTCTCTAAAGGCTTCTGCTTATTTAGCATTGTTCTCCTGTATTTCTTTAAGTGTGTTATTAACGTCCTTCTTATGATCTTCTACCATCATGATGAGATATGATTTAAAATCTGCGTCTTGCTTTTCAGGCATGTTGGGGTATCCAGGACTCCTTGCAGTGGGTGTACTGGGTTCTGATGATGCCCATTGTTCTTGGTTTCTGTTAGTGAGATTCTCACATTTGCCTTTCACCATCTGGAGATTTCTGATGTTAATGTCCAAGCTGTCATTGGTTTGAGCTTGATCCCAACTCCCCCTAGAGATCCAGTGATCAGAGTACTCTCTGAAGGTAAGCTCTACACATGCAAGTCCAGTGTCTATCAGACTAGCTCTGATCCACTTCATGAGTTCTAGGGCCAGAACTTTCCCAGCATCCTGCCTCTCTTCTGAAGTCCTGAGGTGATCCCAAGGTCCTGTAATCCTGAGGTGATCCTAATGTCCTGGGGTGTGGAGAGCACACAGAGGGCGCAGAGGGAAGATGGGGGGGGGTCCTGACTGGGAGAGGTCCCAATCTCCTGTTGGGCAGAGTTCCTCTGTTCCTGCTGCTGCTGAAACTGGACACTCCTCAATTTCGAAGCCCTTGGTGCGCTCCACTCACCTGTAACCCCGATGTGTACCTACTGTCCTGGGGTGTGGAGAGTGCTCAAGGGGCCCTATTGGCCTCCGCTGGGTTCAGAGAGGGATGATGGCGGGCAGAGGCGGCCAATAATGAAAATTTAAACAAAAGAGATAAATAAAACTACTGTTGTCACTGGTTGTCTTTTAAATCAAATGTCAATCCACTATACTTTATATCTTTTCCATAACAGTCATTAGTTGTTTATAATTCTTTGATTAGGTGTAGGAATAAGAAAAAAATTTCTCCATACTCAAAGTAAAAAGAATAACTCCCAATACTGCAAACCCAGCCAGTTCTCCAGGTACAGAGAACTCACAGATGTTATAAAATATCTACAAGTAACATATCAGCAGATGCATACATTTTCTTACTATATTGTAAATTGTTCCTTTCCTCACAGATGAGTGTGGTGACTAGTATTCATCAAAGAAGCATCTCCTTATGGAAGAGAGATACGCTTATGGATGACTCATCATCATCTTAATGTTTTAAACAGAGAAAAATAACCTGGAATATTTTTATGACACATTTTAAGATGTAAATACAATTTTCTTCCTCAGTAGAAGAAGTAAAACTTTGAGATTCATCCAAATACAAGTTTCTATTAGGAAATGTCTATATGAGGTTTGATGTTATAATTAATTGGTCTGTGATACTCTTTGTTCCTAATGGGAAGCTACAGAGTTAATTTAACTTTTTTTTTTCTCTAATTCTGTTGTTACTAGTCTGTCATTTGAAACTTTATTTCAATTCTAAAGCTATAATGATAACCATCCTCTTCCTTTTATGCCATTCCCTAATTTGCTGAAATCAAACAGACCTTCTGCTTTGTAGTTTTCTGTGACACCTTCTTGGATTTTAGGGTTTTGTTTGTTTGTTTGTTTGTTTTTGGTTTTTTGTTTGTTTGTTTGTTTGTTTTTGTTTTTCAAGACAGGATTTCTCTGTGTAGACCTGGCTGTACTGGAATTCACTCTGTAGACCACGCTGGCCTCAAACTCAGAAATCTGCCTGTCTGTGCCTCCCAAATGCTGGGATTAAAGGTGTGCAACCAGGTACCTCCCTCTCCACTTGTGATTGCTTTCTTCTCCCTCCCAAGTGGGACTGAGGTGTCCTCACTTGGGCAGTTTGGATTGTTGTCATTTTTTAGTTATGTGCACTGTATATTTACCATTTAAAATAATAATAATAAATTACACGACATTGGGATATGTATTTCTCTGTTAAGAACATAAAGGTGAAGTGGTCCACGATTATATCTATCTGCTGACTGGGGAAGCTTCTTTTTTTTTTTTTTTTTTCTCTCTTTATTAGATATTTTCTTCATTTACATTTCAAATGTTATTCAGAAATTTCCCCTTACCCTCCCACATCCCCGCCCTGCTCCCCTACCCACCCCCTCCCACATATTGGCCCTGGCATTCCCCTGTACTGGGGCATATAAAGTCTGTATGACCAAGGGGCCTCTCCTCCCAATGATGGCCAACTAGGCCATCTTCTTCCATATGTGCAGCTAGAGACATGAGCACAGGGGGAACTAGTTAGTTCATGTTATTCTTCCACCTAGAGGGTTGAAGACCCCTTCAGCTCCTTGGGTACTTTCTCTAGCTCCTTTTTTGGGAGTCCTGTGTTCCATCTAATAGCTGACTGTGAGCAACCACTTCCGTGTTTGCCAGGCACTGGTGTAGCCTCCCATGAGACAGCTATATCAGGTCCCTTTCAGCATTATCTTGCTGGCATATGCTATAGTGTTTATTTTGGTGGCTGATTATGGGAAGGATCCCTGGCAGCTGCAGTCACTGGTTGGTCCATCCTNGGATATTTGATTTTCTGGTGTCCACCTTCTTGAGTTCTTTATATATATTGGATATCAGTCCCCTATCTGATTTAGGATTGGTAAAGATCCTTTCCCAATCTGTTGGTGGCCCTTTTGTCTTGTTGACAGTATCTTTTGCCTTACAGAAGCTTTGCAACTTTATGAGGTCCCATTTGTCAATTCTCGATCTTACAGCACATGAAAACTAGTATACTACTCACTTATCTGTGACTAAGGGTATTATTTATGATATGAATGAATTGTTAGAGAATGAGAAATAGAATATCTTCACTTAGTTTATTTATTCTAATTTCTGCACATGCAAGGTCAATAATAATATTGCTCAAAGATACATGCAAAGTATTTTTTTACAACTTTCTCTTGATAATTTACTATAATTCATTTATGTGTATATATATGAACATATTTATACACAAACACACACACACACACACACATAATCAGAAGCTGGTAAAAATAACATTTTTTTCTAACATCAAACTTTAGTGAATCTATAAACTAACATACATAATAACAGCCTGTAAATCATTAAATTTTACTAAAACTACACCGATGAACTCACAAAAAACTTTGGTTGCCTAAACAAGCTACGAACAATGAGAACACCAGTTTACATGTGATATCTCACGGGACCTAACTCCTCTTTGGAGAACTACAATAAGTGAATGATAGCTGAGAGAGATTGAATCATTCTTTCTCAGTTATGACTTCTAATCGGTTTTAAAATAACTAGTGGTCAGCTGTAAAACTGTATAGAACTACAGGGATGGAAATGGGGAGGAGCCTGAGGAAAACAAGGTCTAGTGACAGACCCAAAGAGGGATCCAGCTCAAGGGGAGGTCCCTAGGCCTGACACTATTACTGAGGCTATGGAGTGCTCACAAAAAGGAATCATGACCACATTCTGGAAGACCAGACATTCAGCTGAAAGAGTCAGATGCAGATATTTATACCCAACCAATGGACAAAAGCTGCTGACGCATGTGGTTGAATTAGGGAAGGCTTAAAGAAGCTGATCAGAAGGGCAATTCTGTAGGAGGACCAGCAGTCTCAATTAATCTGGACCCCCGGGATCTCTCAAACACTGCACCAACAAACAGTCAGCATACACCAGCTGATATGAGCCCCCCCCCCCCCAACACACATACAGTAGAAGACTGCCAGGTTTGTGTTCATTAAGAGATGATGCACCTAACCCTCAAGAGACTGGAGGCCAGAGGGGAGTTTAGAGGTCAGGTGCGGTGGTTGAGTGGGGACATCCATGTGGAAACACAGGGGTAGTAAGGTGTTATGGTATGTGGAACATTCAGAGGGTGGATGGGGGGAAATATGGTGTAAAAAATAAATTAATAAAGAAAAAAGCATAAAAATGTGTATACAAACAAGCAATGTTAAACAGCCTCAGAATGTTTATATATATATGTGTGTGTGTGTGTGTGTGTGTGTGTGTGTGTGTGTGTAATTTAAATACACATGTGCACACAAACATTTAGATTAGGAATATGAATCATCCACCAACTTAATCAGAGACAGAAACTTGAGTATGTCATAGAAAACCTTTTACATTCACATTCTAATTCTGAGCATTTATGGGTAACAAGTTGGATGGTGGGGGCTGGAGTGTTAGCCTCCTGAATGTGTATTAAAACAAATGTTATCATGTTATAGAGTATATTAAGACAAAAAATTACTACAGGTTTCAAATGAAATTTGTATGTGAATTCAGAATTTTGAATGGATTTGAACTTGGAAGGTGTTGAAAACCATCCACATTTAAAAACTCATATATTTAAAAACATAGACAAAGCCAGGTGGTGGTGGCTCAAGCCTTTAATCCCAGCACTTGGGAGGCAGAGGCAGAGGCAGGCAGATTTCTGAGTTCCAGGACAGCCTGGTCTACAAAGTGAGTTCCAGGACAGCCAGGGCTATACAGAGAAACCCTGTCTCGAAAAACCAAAAAAAAAAAAAAAAAAAAAAAGACAAACCTTGAATTCCTTTCACCAATGTCACCATGGTGGTGGCTTAAGTATCATAATGATTATACAGGTAAGTTTAAGTTTAAATGTTACCCACTTTTATATTGTAAAGATATGAAAAATCTGTAACATAGTATATTGTTGTAGATAGCCTGGGGCTAATTATATTTGATGATAATTCCATTCTCCTACAAGTGGTTGTGAACAAGGAATGAATCATCACTCAGGTAACTTCCTGTAAACCTGCTTCCCACCTTAATTTGTAAAAGAAAGGAGAGCTGATGATTGGGCAGATAAAAGGGAAGGTGGAATGGAAGATGGGGGGAGAGAAGAAGGAGAAAATGGAACAGGGAGAGGACAAGGACACAGAGGAAGGGAAGAAGGACAGAGCTGAGCAGAAGCACATGGCCTGGAGAAACTAAAAGTTCTAAGGAGTCTCATGAGCTGTGGAAGATGGTAGTATAGCCGTAGATCTGCCCAATCTAGGCACACAGCATGTAATCATATGAACTGTGTTGTGTTACCATTGCGGGGGAATATATGGCATGGGGAGATTTACCTCAACACTATATAATCAGTATGAAAAAATGATATATGTTAAATAATGTTTCATTAAGATTATTGCTAATCTGAAATGAAAATCAAAATTTTCATGCTAGTTACCTAACAAAACAGGCATGGAAATACATTCTTCATGATTGCACTGGAATGTAGAATGTTGTATAACATGGCTATAGAAAGTACAGTAATCACTGGCAGATTTACAGCAGCCATGGTTTAACTGAGTACTAGTAAGTCCTAGAGGCATATTGCTGAGCCCTGTTGTTATAGATATTAATGATGTATGGAATTCTTGGATAGTGTCAAGTAGTTTTCTACTCAAATTGATCACTATGTAGTCAATATAGTTCTTAATTAGCTATATGCTACCATTGTGCAATGTATACACACATGCACTAAAACTTAATGCTCAGCATGAGAAATCATGTAAATCCATGTCATTTTCATAACAAAGTAAATTGGCCTAGTAACTAATGTAATATTTTTCTTTCTTTTCCTAAGCCTACTTTATTCTCTATGATAATACAGAATCAGGCACAATGAAGATAAGTGAAGTACAAACACATGTGATATGCTCCTAATACCTGGAAGCTTTACAGATAATATAATAGCAAATTATCCATTGCAAATTATGTACTAAAGGATGGGAGTGCAGAATGGGGCTGATTAAGAGATTTTGCTTAATTAAGAATCACTATAATCAACTCCTTAAAACATTTGGCAAGAACCAGTGGTTTCCGAGGCTTTTAATTTTTCCTTTTTCCTTTCTAGGCTTATGAAGAATTTGGGGTTGCTTTTTTAATCCTCAAAAAAATGTACATTTTAATTAGTAGATTAAAGATTTGTGTTAACTGGCCAATTTTTAGATGAATATTATTGTTTCAAATTAAGCTGTGAGTAAAACTTTAACAGTAAGATACTGTAGCCAAAACCATCAGAGATACATCAGATCCCTCTACAGTAGATGATTTTAAATGTGATATGTAGAGCACACTCCAAGGTCATGAGTGGTAATTTGAGTGTACAATGTGCTTCCTAGAAGGGTTAATACCTTTCAGGATGATCCAGGAAAAGCACTTAGAGCATTACTCATAGGAACAAGAATCCTTAATGAATGTTAACTCTTCGATCATAGTTAAGCTCTATGATTTGAAGGCATGACGGCCATGACTTCAAAGGATCCATGACAATTAATATATGTCTGTTCATACAAACAGGCTGCCTTTGCTGTTCTTGTTTATTTTTTTGTTTTACTTTACCATGTTACACCTATAGGGTCTGGCTGAAGGATTGACTCAGTGGATCTGAACTAACTGATTTTATTTGTGAATTTTGAAAGTCAAATGTGATATTTTAGAGAAGACACTGAGAATTTTCTAAAATTTATATTGAGGTTTCTGTTTGTTTGTTTGTTTGTTTGTTTTAGTCAATAGTGATATCATTATAGGGAATCATGTGCATAGCTATATGATATATATATATATATATATATATATATATATATATATATATATATATAAAATTAGAAACAAATGTGATAAATGTGGGGGTTTTGTTTATTTTAACTAAACATATAATATAAAAGGTAAGAAAATATAGTATAATAGTAATTCTTATGAAATTAAAAAACAAAATGATATTTTAAAGACATAGAGTTAAAAAATAACTTATTTCTTAAAAGTGAATTTGTGAATATTACATGAAAGGTAATCAAAATTCTAAAATTGCCATATCTCACAACAGATAAAAGCAATGAATAAAAATGAGCTATTTTAAATTATTTTTGAGATCATGAAAAAATTATGAACATATTCCTTACCCTGCAAAACTGTATCAAAGACCTCAACATAAGACCAGATACAATGAGCCTGATGGAAGAAAGATTGGGATATATCACTGAACTCATTGACAGAGGAAATGATTTTCTGAACAGAACATTACTGGCATGAACAATAAAAACCTAGATATCAAGAAAAAAATAAAGAAAAAAAAGAAACATATACCTCAAGAAAACAAAGAACCCTATTTAAAGACTGGGTACTCTTCTAAACGAATAATTCTCAATATAGGAAATTCAGTAGGCTGAGCAACAATTAAAGAAATATATGGCATCCTTAGCTATCAGGGAAATGAAAATAAGTACTTTGAGATTTCTTCTTACACCTCTCAAAATGGCTAAGATCCATCAAAGAAGTGATGGCATATGCTCAGTATAATGTTGAGGAAGAAGGAAGACTCTTCCATTGCTGGAGGAACTGCAAAACTGAGTATGAACTATGGAAATCAGTGTGGTAGTTCTTTAGGAGAATGGTTAAGATAAATGGTACAGTTATACAATGGAGTACTAATCACCAGTTAATAAAAGATGCCATCATGAAATGACAAGATAAACAGACGGAACATGAAAAAAATGTATCCTCAGTGAGATATGTCAGTCCCAGAAAGACAAATATGGCATGTACTCACTTATAGTGGATATTATCTGTTAAGTCAATGTTTACCAAACTACAATCTGTAAAACAACAGTGGGTATGTATATACAGAGTAAGTGACTGAGAGGACAAATAAGTCTTGTTAAGAAAGGGAAGTACAATAGATATAGAGACAGGTATGGATGGATGCTTGAGATGCTAGCATGAGAGTATCCAGTTGGGAGCAGGAGGAAAGAGGGGGAAGAAGGGGCCAATGGAATACATCGATAGACAGATCAAATTAAGGTCCATTTGACTGTTAGTGTGGAAACACAATAACTGAGAAGCTTTCTAAAACATACAGATATATAAGGTGATTTAACTGAACTGATTGTTAAAGTAGAGAGATGAGGACAAAGAAAACCAAAAAAAAAAAAAAAATGATTTTAGAACTTGTTGGTTGATTGACAAAGATAAAACCACAACTCAAAAGGGCATCCATCCGTGATATAACTCAACTGATGATAATTTTCATTTTGCTCTTAACATTTATTGCCCTAAGGAAATTTATTGGTTTTGTTTAGTTGTTTGTTTTTGTAAAATATAATATCTCAGTGAAATTCTCAGCTGTTGTAAGTGAATACCATACCAGAATCAAATATAAAGAAAATGAGCTAATTTGTAATATCATCTGTTGGCAATTTTTCTCTTGCATCATACAATAGAAGGGCAAGTGTTATCCTGAAAGAGGCCAAGAGAAGAAACCCAGCTTAGAAGTGTTTTCATATATAGAAATAATTCGGCCAATAAATAATCCATTGCTGTGATAAACAAATCTTTTGTAAGAGGAGAAGGTATCACAGACTAAGCACCTCTGATCTTCTTATCTCTAGATTCTGAACAATTTCACAAATTGTTTTTTAAACATGAAATTTGAGGGAGTTTCATGCTGTACATAAAATTTCCTGATTGAGCTTTGTTTAGTTCCTCCTGTTTGCACCTCTTGGTATATTATTTTACTTTTACAGTTTTGGGTTATGGAGTGCTGAACTCCAGGTCTTCATGCTTATGAGCAAACACTTTAATGAGCCATCACCCAAGGCCTGTAATCACTAGTTTTTATTTGCCTTTTCCCCTCATTTCTCTTTAGAAGTGATTGTCACATAATCATTACAGGTGTGACCTTCTTGAAAAGCGCTTTTAAACCTGTGCTTTACATGAATTTTAAATACTGTCTTGTCAGCAAAATACAGCATAAAAGTACACTAAATTGAAAAAAAAATGTTCTCATTGTCACCCATGTCATGTAATCTTCCCTGCAATATATAATAATCCAAACTTATGCAAGAAAAAACTATAAAGTTGAAGACGTCATAGCGTTCAGAAGGGAATGTAATTCAGTTGTAAAGACCCGGCCTGGCATGCACAAGGCCTAGGGTTGGTATTGAGGAACACACATATAATGTCAGCCCTTGGAAAGAAGAGGAGAGAGGTCAAGGGCATCCTTAGCACTCTACCGCCTTCTAAGGCAACCTATGTACATCAGATCGTATTAAATAAACACAGTAATACTTTCACTAAAATTATATTGAATGAAAAATAGAATGTTTGCAATTTGAACATAACACATTTTCTCAAACTATTGGAGCAAGGGTGGAGAATAGTGTCCAGTGTTCTTTTTTTTTTTTTTTTTCTCCCCCACACCCCCGTGTCCAGTGTTCTAATGAATTTGATTATTGGCATTTACTGTCGACATTAATTTCCCTTTGTATTATGTAGTGTTAGGGAAATTGTCCTGTTTTATTATTGTTACTATCTATTTTGGAATAAACTCCAGTTTAATTTTAATGAACTTCAGATCCCCATAGGCATATTAAACACAGGTCTGTCTCCCTCACACCCATTATTCAGAAGTCATTGAAAAATTATTGATTACAAACTTTTACAAAGTGTCTTAAAAATTACCATTTCCCCCACTTAAAAAATCGAAATGAAATAGTCTAGCTGAGAGGACAAAGGAGATTCACTGATTTATTATTTTATAGTTTAACTACCTATTTCTCAGAGAACAAGAGCTCCCACAGAAGAGAGTCTTCTATTCTTTTGTTTCTTTTATTTTTTTACTAGAAGCTCAGGTTTAATGCTAACACTTCTAAAGAAGGGTGAACTTGACTCAATTTGTAATACATGTGTTACTAACTTTTAAATAGTTTTAACAAGGCTGTGTAGCTGAAGACTGCAATCTGTAAAAGGCTTGCCTTTTATATCTTCTTTGTCTCATTGAACCCTTAACTGCTAGCTGTTATTTAACCATGTATCATTATATTCTGGCTTTGATACAAATATAACATAGTATCATTGTTATTATTCAATGTTTCACTACATTATATTTTACCTAAAGAGTAAATTCAGGTGTAAAATAATGTTTTTAATTATTTCTGGTTAGAAAATATTTATTTATAGATTACACCCAGTGTTATATCTCATAAATGATAATTACGGCTTCTGAATACACATTTGCTTTAATATTTTTCTTTTATGAATGCAGTGAATTTTCAAAGACAAAGTCTAGTAGCATTTATGGAGATCATTTTTACTGCTGTGAGATTCTCAGCCTGAATATGGTAATGGTTGCATTGCTGCCTATTATTAATTACTCTGAACACTTGAATTGAATATTTTATGAGTGAATTATGTAATATGTTAGTCAATAGAAGTTGGTGGTAATACATCCCAGATAGAAAGATTATCTAATTTTAAATATGTATGAATTACACTAGATAATAATGTGTTTCTTAAGGTTAATGACTAAAACTGAATATATTGGAGAATAAGTCCAACTGTCCTTACTAAAAGACACTGAACATTATTACATTCTTTTTTATTAGGTATTTTCTTTATTTATATTTCAAATGTTATCCCCTTTTCTGGTTTCCCATCCCAAAACTCCCTATTCCCTCCCTACTCACCAACCTACACATTCCCACTTCCTAGCCCTGGCATTCCTCTATATAGACAGGGGCATATATCCTTCACAGGACCTAGGGCCTCTCCTCCCATTGATGACTGACTAGGTCATCCTCTGCTACATATGCAGCTAGAGCCATGAGTCCCATCGTGTATACTTTGATTGGTGGTTTAGAACCTGAGAGCTCTAGGTGTACTGGTTAGTTCATATTGTTGTTCCTCATGTGGGGCTACAAACCCTTCAGCTCCTTGGGTACTTTCTCTAGCTCCTTCTTTGGGGACCCTGTGCTCACTCCAATGGATAATTGTGAGCATCCTCTTCTGTATTTGTCAAGCACTGGCAAAGCCTCTCAGGAGACAGCTATATCAGGCTCCTGTAAGAAAGTTCTTATTGGCATCCACAATAGTGTCTGGGTTTGGTAATTGTATATGGGATGAATCCCCAGGTGGGGCAGTCACTGGATGGTCATTCCTTGAGTCTCTACTCAACACTGTCTCTGTAACTCCTTCCATGGGTATTTTGTTCCCCCTTCTATGAAGGATCAAAGTATCCACCACACTTTAGTCTTCTTCCTTCTTGAGTTTCATGAGTTTGTGAATTGTATCTTGGGTATTCCAAGCTTCTGGATTAATATCCACTTATCAGAGTGTGTATATCATGTGTGTTATTTTATGTTTGGGTTACCTCAACTCAGGATGATATCATCCAGATCCATCCATTTGTCTAAGAATTTCATAAATTCATTGTTTTTAATAGCTGTGTAGTACTCCATTGTGTAAATATACCACATTTTCTGTATCCATTCCTCTGTTGAGGGACATCTGGATTCTTTCCAGCTTCTGGCTATTATAAATAAGGTTGCTATGAACATAGTGGAACATGTGTCCTTATTACATGTTGGAGCATCTTCTGGGTATATTCCCAGAAGTGATATTGCAGGATCCTCATCCTTAGTCACCAGGGAAATGCAAATCATAACAACCCTGAGATTTCACCTCACAGTGGTCAGAATGGCTAATATCAAAAAATCAGGTGATAGCAGATGCTGGCTATGATGTGGAGGAAGAGGAACACTCCTCCATTGCTGGTGGGATTGAAAGCTGGTACAGTCACACTGGAAATTTGTTTGGTGGTTTCTCAGAAAATTGGTCATAGTACTATGTGAGAACCCAGCAATTTTATTACATTCTGTCCTCATGTTCCAGAAATGCAAATTTCCCTTTGCCCTTCTAGTTGACCTTGATCAAACAGAATAATTAATCCTATTAAATTCTTTTCTTGATCAATTGTATTTTAAAATACTGTGCATTAGAAAATAGAAACAGTGCCCAACAAATGGACAGAAGCAGCTGACACCTGTTGTTGAATTAAGGAAGGCTGAAAGAAGATGAGGAGAAGAGTGACCCTGTTGGAGGACTAGCATTCTCAATTAATCTGGACTCTTGAGGTCTCCCTAACACTGGACCACCAAAAAGACAGCATATACCAGCTGATTTGAGGCAGCCAACATACATACAGTAGAGAACTTCTGGGTTTGTGTTCATTCAGAGATGATGCACCTAACCCTCAAGAGACTGCAGGCCCCAGGGAGTTTCGAGTTCTATTATCATTCTGAACTGTGGAGTAAAACACTGTGTCTAACATAAAGAATCAAACAGCTATAGTCCAGGGATGATGGTAGCTACAGTTAACCCCACAATGAATCACGAAGACTATGAATTCAATGTCATCTTCAGCTAAACAGAATTTTTAACACTCACTTGGACAACAAGACAACCCCCCCCACACACACATACACACACAGAAACACACAAACACACACATACATACAAATGAAAGAGAAAGTTAAAGGAGACCATGTATCTATTAATTTTATAGTAAAATAAAATAACTTATGCTTTAATTTTGAGGAATTTACATATTGCTTTACACAGCAAGAGGATTAATTTACATTTCCACTGTAGTATAGTATTTCACTAGGCTTTCTGTTTTCTCTATGTCATATCTGGCAGTGGTTTTTAAATATTTTAATAAGGTATAATTAACAGGTTTACATGGTAGGGACATTCTGTCAATTGAAGTTTTTTCCTTCCAAAGTGGCTCTTGACTTTTCAACTAATACCTAAACTATATGATTTTAAACTTAATTTTATTAAGGCTTTTATCTTGAAAACATGATAATCTTGTTAATTATGTATCTAAAGACAAATTGCAATTACTTTTTGAATTTTTAAAAAACAATTTGGTGCATTATAATTATTGATCTGTAAAAGTTAAATAGTTCTTTAATCTCTGGAATGAACTATCTTTTCAGTATTCTGATGAACTTGATTTTTAGACTTTTGTTGAAATTACTTGCACCTTTGTTTTTCTGGTATTTTGGCCTATAGGTGTCCTTTCATGGTATCTTTCCTGGCTTTGTAATTGGTTTAAAGCTGGAGTTAAAATGAGTTTGGCAGTTTATCCACTTCTTTAATATTGATTTTTTTTCAAAGTTTGTGATCAGATCGTTATTAGTTGTTGTCTTATAATGTTTGGTAGAATGTGGACCTAAATTTTCTTAGAGGCTAACAAACAATAGATAAATCACCCCAACCCCAAAGTGATCACAATGAAAACTAGTAAGCAAAGGAAATTTAAATAGAGAAAACTTAAATGAAGGAATGTGTACTATGTGATAATTGTATATTTATTGTGACATTATTTTGGTGTATTTTCATTTCTTTGTACATGAATATGGCTGAGTATTTGTGTATGGATTTGTATGTGAATTGGGTGTACACAAGTATTATTTAAAAGCATAATGAAATTTTCAAGATTTTGAAGTGAGATAATTAGAAGCTTTGATTGTGTGGTGTATTACTAAATGAGGGTGAAAATAAAATGGAGATACAGTATAAAAAGTAATAATGACATGTATTTGGTAATTTATGTCTTTACTGATGAATGAATAAATTAGGATAATTTTAATGAGAAGAAGGATATGATCCTTTACATGTCATATATTTATGCATGTTTATTTAAACACATATGTTAAATGGATGTACATCGATATTCTAATGCTATTCCTATTGTGCATGTCAGGAAGCCTAGTATGCTTATAAACACAAACATAGGCACCTATCTCAAGGTATTATAATTTTTATCTCCTCAGTGGAATTTCCTTAACGTGAGTGATATATTTTTAATTCTTTTAAATTTAATTTAAAATTCTTTTTAAAATGTTTAAATTTTTCTCCATATTGTGTGACTGCTTTGTTAGCAAAGTTTGCTCTTTGCCATGGTAGTTTCTATAATACTATGATATTTTCAAGTACTATCCTTGAGAAGCAAGCAAATGCTCATGGATTTTATAACTATATAATATAACAAAACAGCAGAGGATATAATTATATAATCAAAAGATACATATACCATATAGTCCTTAAAGAGAAATTTTATCTAATTTCACCTGCAGCTTCCCACTATGACTGAGCTTTTGTTGGCAGGACTTCTTGCAGAACAACACTGACTTATTTTTATCATGCTAAATAGTTGAGGGCATGTTCCCATGCATCATATTTAAATCTACAAATGCTGAAAGGCAGACAGCCTAAATATTATTATCACCATGCTGCTAATGGGGAACCTGACAGCAAGACATATTATTTATAGGCCATTATTTGCTAAGCCTAGCCCCAAGTAATAGTGAAGATTATGATTAAAAAACCACATGGTTCCTATCTACCAGTGATATCATCACAAATACCATAAGCAGAGTATAAATGCATCTCAGGAGTATTTTGACTCAGAAGGGCTTCTTTTGAGAGTAGTGTCATGCTAAATTGATTTAGGCTGAGGTAGGAAGTATAAAAATTGAGAAAAAAGAAGGGCTGCTAGCAAATGCTAGTTTAAGAGGCATGAAATTGCAGAATATATGCTGTAAATGACGAGCCTGGTACGATGATCACAGAAACACTGCAGAGCTGAAGAAGTTTACTTATAAATACAATGTTAAGAATATTTGAATATATGAATATATTGGAAGCATATACAGTCAGTATGTTATGTTGATCATTTAATAAAAGCACAGTGCTAAACAGCACATCTATCTGATTATAATAATATAAATGCAAAGATTGTGAAATAACATTTTACAGTAAGCCATGCAAGACATACTACCTTCATAATTCTAGACACTAGAGGTTTTAATGAAAATAAGGGAGGTTAAAGTATAAGAAAATACATAGTTATTTTCTGAATTGCTGGCAGAAGAGAAAGAAAGTCAGGATTGAGGAAGAACAAACTGTCCAGGTAATTCAAAAGAGAAAGATATTAGGTTATGCATATTTAACTCTTACTCCTACTACACAAAAATGATGGAGTCTTACATAGGAAAGAGACAAGATCTGAGTATATTTAAAGTAATTCACAAAGCAGTTATGTTGAGAACAGAGCATAGTGAACAAATATTAAATGTCTGAGGTATAAAAAGTGAAATTAATATTTCAGTTTAAGGTAAAAATCAAAAGAGGCATGAACGAATTCCACGTTTATTTAGAATATGTGCATTACTTCATTAAAGGTTTGGTATATGAACAGAGATAAAGAGGTATTTTAAAGTTGGTTCAAATATGTTTTTTCTTAACAGCTTATAAAATATTAAATGTAGTGAGCAAGTTATGCTGGTAAAGATTTAAAAGTTTCAATTTGAGGCACATCTAATTTATGATATCTGTTACATAGCCATGTAGTAATCTTTAGTGAGTACCTATAATCTAAAGATATAGATTTGAATACAGTTATAAATTTAAGAGATATACACTTTGAAGGTCATGAGATCATCACATCAACAAAAAAGGAAGAGACCTTAGGCAAGGAAAGGACACTGAATAAAACATCCAAAGACATTAGAGATAGGAAACCGAGGACCTTGAGATTAAATGAAAAGAATTTTTAAAAAATCAACAATAGTCACAAAGAGATCCATTATCAAATTAAATGTGCTACAAAGAGTATTCACTCTTCTTGGCAATAAACCAAAAAGACTGAAATTGAAGTGGACTCTCAGTCAGATGGAGGCACCTTCTAGAGTCAGGCACAATGAAAACCTGCAAGGAACAAGACAGGGGCTGGGGCTAGGACTGTAAAGCAGTGGATAGCAAAAGTAGGTCATTAGGGTGAAAGTCTTTCCTCAAAGGAAAAGGAAAGAACATTTTTCCAACCATGATTTTTCTCATAAAAGAAGTATATTTTACTGGAAACTGTTAACAATACTTCATAATCAAGGTCAATGGAAAATATTCAATCACTTTAAAAAGTAAAAACTCAGTATCTGTAGAATAGTATATATGTCAGACACCTAATCTATTCAAAGACAATCAATATGAACGTCTATGTTTCCCCATAATTACTGCGAAGACCTGACACAAGGGCCATTCATGCCAAGTTCTATGCTTGAAATTAATTCCTCTTAATTTTTCAAACTTATAAGTTGGTCTTTAATTTTATGAAAAAAAAATTCACTGAAATGACCTGGGAAGTATATATGCAACATTTATAGACATAACATTTTTAACACTAATAACTTTTTTAAAGGAGAAATAGCGTTGATTCAAAACTAATCACATGTTGTAGCAGATCAACAGCTTATACTATACATGATACATTATATGGTTCATTTTTGGACAATTATCTGCTTACAATATGTAAGCATATGTTATAATCAATATTACTGAAAAAAGAGGAAAACATGACTATGATTTATGTTATAAAAAACAAAACATTTTATTAATTTTAAGGAACAAATTATGTGTTTCAAAGTATATGTAACTAACAAAAGAGATATCTATTTATATTTATAAAATTGTATTTTCAAGTTAAAGATATAAAAATTGACTATTAAAACATTATTGAATACAAATTATTTCAGTAAAGCAAAAAAAAAAAGATTGTTGAACTAGTAGACCTCAATAAATGTATTCATAAGACCTATACATTAAACAGACAAACTTATATTATTAATTTAAAGATTATTTTAGAACTGCTTTAGAAAAAAAAAGAAGATATAATATAGTTCTGGTAATAAACTTAAACATGATAACACAGTAAAAATAATAAATGTATATTATAACAGATGTTCCATTTAAGAGGGAGCACATGTGTATAGGTATTTTTATAGCAGCACCAGAAGAAAAATAGACACAAATAAAATTCTTAAAACAAAAGAACACCAGATATTGTTAAATGATCTGTTGAGTGGAGTGTGTCACTCTTAAATATATAAGTATGTAACAACATTTTTTCCTATTGTTGAAAATAGATTCATTTCTTGCATAATATATCCTGGTATGGTTTCCTATTTCTCATTTTTTTCCAGTTTCCAACAGTTTTGCCAACTTCCAACAACTCTAGACCACTCCCTTTATGCATCTCAAACAATAGGCTTCTAAGGAATAGTAATCAATTAAAATAATGTCAATAGGACAAGATGGCAACCAACATGTTGGGAAAGATCTTTACCAATCCTACATCATATAGCGGGTTAATATTCAATATATACAAAGAACTCAAAAAAATTAGACTACAAAGAATCAAATAACCCTACTAAAAATGGGGTAAAGAGTTGAACAAAGAATTCTCAACTGAGGAAACTCGAATGGCGGAGGAACACCTAAAGAAATGTTCAACATCCTTAGTAATCAGGGAAATACATTTCAAAACAACCCTGAGATTCATTGTTGAATGATATTTTTGGTACTATAGTCATTCTAACAATATTGCTTCTGCTACTTAATTCTTTCTTAGAACATCTCCCTCAATTTCTTTCTTCAGTGTAATGTTTCCACGACACAGTTCTTTTTCTCCTTGGTTCAGTCTATTCCTAGATATTTTAATCATATGAGTGGGATTTCACTATTCTTTACATATTCCTAAACAAGCATGACCCTGCCATTTTGTGTGCTTATTTCATACCCAGTTGTTGTGCTGTAAGGACTGCTCGGTCAATGAATTATCTCATGGAGTCATGTAGGTCGCAAAAAAAGCCAAACTAAGTTATTTGTTTAATATTTGTACACCTTTTATTTATTGTACTCTTCTGCTCCTGGAAATATAGAGTAATTTTTGTAGATTCCTGGTCTTACGGACAAAAGGATTTAAATATATATATATATATATATATATATATATATATATATATATATATATATATAAAACATTTATTGAAGTTAAAGGGAATAGAACAGGGCAGGAAATTGGAGATCTTTGAGACTACTAGGAGAGGGGAGAAGAAGCAAGAGAGTTATGCTTTTATATTAAATTAAATAGAATTTGTAAAAGCCAATATTGGAAGCTAAGAGAAAGTAAAATAAACTCTATATTTCTCAGTGACTTGTAACTTTTTTTGAAGGAACTCAAAATGGCTTTTCTCTGAAGATGATGTGAGCATTGTGCTTGACAGAAATGTCCATTCCATTTAAACCAACCGGAACAAAATATTTAACTTTAATATTATTTAGTTTAAGCTTGCGTTCAGCTAGAATCAAAAATTTGTGTTCCAAAATTCTGGATATAGCTAAAATTGGAAGAGGAATGTTGTCATTTACTGTGTTCAGCTGCCCTTGGTTTCATGGCCAAAATGGAACACCTGTTACACTCACTGTCTTCTTTATCTACAGCATTTATTTTCTTTATAACTCTCACAGTATACCTGAAAAAGCAACCTGCGATTTATTTTGGTTCACAGTAAGGACACAGCACATCAGAGAAGAGGGGCTGTTGCAGCAGGAGTGTGAGGCATATGGCCCATGTTGCATATGCAATTAGGAAGCTGGGAGAGAAGCCTGCTATTCCCAGTTTATTTTCTCCTTTTGATTCTGTCCAGGACTCCAACACATAGAAAGGTGCTACCCAAACTTAGAGTGGTCTTCTTAACTCAATTATTTTAATTTAAACTGCCCTTCAGAGCTATGCCTACTGTTTTAGTTCTTAAGTGACTCTAGACACTGTTAAGAAAAAAAAAAAAAAATCAGTATTAAACTCTTAGTCCTTCAGATTTATGATAGCATGAAAACACTCTTTTTCATCTTTTTTATTATATATTTTTTATTTACATTTCAAATGTTAACCTCTTTCCTAGTTTCCCCTCTGAAAACCCCCTGTTCTCTCCCCCCTCCCCCTATTACCCAGCCATCTTTAACATGGCCTGTAGTTACAGCATCCTGGGGATCTTTGTCACTTAGTGAAGCCCAGGGTAGTAAGAAATAACTGAAAACTTGCTTTAATATTATCTGTTATGATGCTTAAATCTTCCTACTTTTTAGTTTAAAAAAATTCTTCTTGGTAAACTTCTATGTAAAAAAGAATAAACAACCAAAAAAAAAAAATCTCCAATTCACTTACAGGGTCTGTTAAGCACAGATAATGTGATATGGAACAGAGAAATGTGACAAATTCAGATATTTGAAAGAGCATTTAAGTAGTAGAACATTATAGAAGACCTCTTCATACCCTTTTCTGCTTCAATGCTCATTAATAAGAGAAAAAGGAAACAAAACGAAACACAGAGAAGACTGGAGGAAAAAAGTAAAAATATATTTTAAATGAAGGGAAAAGAAGTTTAAACATAACAAACATATAATTTAAATGAAAATAATTAGCCTATAAGTCTACATTAATGTCTTAAATATTGTTACTCCAGATGAAGAACTACAGATACACAGATATGGGCAATCCTTCCACCTTCTAGAATTTTTTTTTTTCACTTTTTAATAGTGTCTTACACTTTATTCAATTCTTTCATGTCTTTTGCTAGATTAATTCCAAGATATATATTTTTGAAGCCACTGTGAATGGAAGAGCACAACTATGCTGTTAGAGCATTCAGTTCAGTCACAGGGTATTTCAGTTATAACAGTGGAGTCATCTTGGAAATGTTAAGTAGTTGTCCTTGGCCCCCCAAATTCCACCTTCCTGTAATGTGAAAACTTGACTTGTAAGCTGAACTTCTACCTCCTTTTCAGGACTAATCCCTGAAGTCTCTTCTTTAAGAACTTAACAATTAATTTCCACCTGCTGAGAGGACTTTTAACCTCTGGCATTACCTTCTGCTGCGCGGCTTTCATCTCCTCTTCCTAGTCAAAATATGTGAAGTCAAGTGATCCACCTTCTTATATATGCAATTCTTATACATTACTATAAAGATAACTCAAAGCAAGGTGGGTCCTATGTGTGTTATCTTTCATTACTAGTGTTGTTTCAAAGGATATCACCTTTTTATGAATGTGTTTTTAAACACTTTAAAATATAAGGTATTAATAAATAATTTGAGTTTTCCTGGCTTCTTTTACCATTCCCTGTTCAGGAATTTTCTTTGACATTTTTTTTAATTAGATATTTTCTTAATTTACATCTCAAATGCTATTCCGAAAGTCCCCTACCCCCTACCCCCTACCCCCTCCCTGCTCCCCTGTCCACCCACTCCCACTTCTTGGCCCTGGCGTTCCCCTGTATTGGGGCATATAAAGATTGCAGTACCAAGGGGCCTCTCTTCCCAATGATGACCGACTAGGCCATCTTCTGCTACATATGGAGCTAGAGACACGAGTTCTGGGGATTCTGGTTAGTTCATATTGTTGATCCTCTTCTAGGGTTGCAGACAGACCCCTTCAGCTCCTGGGGTTCTATCTCTAGCTTCTCCATTGTGGGCCCGTGTTCCCTCTTAGATGATTATGAGCATTCACTTCTGTACGAGACAGCTATATTAGGGTCTCTTAAGCAGGCACTAGGTGTCCTATGCCATAGTGTCTGAGTTTAATGACTGATTATGGCATGGATCCCCCGTGGTGGGGTAGGAAACTATTCTCAACAATAAAAGTACCTCTGGGGGAATCACCATGCCTGACATTAAGCTGTACTACAGAGCAATTGTGATAAAAACTGCATGGTACTGGTACAGCAACAGACAGATAGATCAATGGAATAGAATTGAAGACCCAGAAATGAACCCACACACCTATGGTCACTTGATCTTTGACAAGGGAGCTAAAACCATCCAGTGGAAAAAAACAGCATTTTCAACAAATGGTGCTGGTGCAACTGGCGGTTATCATGTAGAAGAATGCGAATTGACCCATTCTTATCCCCTTGAACAAAGCTTAAGTCTAAGTGAATCAAAGACCTCCACATAAGACCAGAGACACTGAAATTTATAGAGGAGAAAGTTGGGAAAACCCTTGAAGATATGGGCACAGGGGAAAGATTTCCTAAACAGAACAGCAATGGCCTGTGTGGTCAGATCAAGAATTGACAAATGACATGTTTATCAGATTAATCATACAGGCAAGAACAAAGGAGCCTAAAGGATTCATAGAAACAGTCAGACTCATTAAGTAAACCATCCCACTAGAATAAATTATTTGGGGAAAGAAAAGGTAAATATTATGTTCTAACGTCAACACTTGTATCACATCCATCTAAACTTATGTTTCTTAATTTCACCTTGGGGAAGAGGAAAAGAAATTATTAGTTATGATCATGAAGGAAAGAATCACAGCATGCTTTCTATATCATCTCCCAATATTTATAGGATGATCAAGTGGCTGCTTCATTGAGACAAGTACTGAATATGTATGGATATATTATGTGCTCAATGTTTTCTATGTTATATAAATGTTCTTGAACCTGTTCATTAACCATCTTAGTCAACTTAAATTTCCTCTGTAAGTTTCTATGATGCTAAGCCACGTTTCTATTATTGTATTCATATTTTGGTATTGACTACCCACATTGTTCTTATAATTATATTTGAAGAAGTCAGGAATTATTTCAATTCTAATGCAATTTTATTTTAAATACTTTAGGTGTCTATTATGTATGAAGATTTATTTATGTTTTTAAGTCTATATCTCATAACTATAGTTAAGCAGTATCCCATTTTGAAAATGAACATTAAGATCTAGAGTATGGATGAAATGGTTTCCAACTTTTTAAATATAAAAGTCAATATTCCAAACAGGTATACTTGCAAATTCAATTTCTGGCAAACTCCACTGTAGAATAAGTCATTTTTCTTCTCTGCTTTACTTGTTATTAGGTTCTACAACAGCATCTATTCAATTTGTCCACTTCATAGGATATAAATGTTGGTACTTGTGAAATATGCACACTGTCTCTTTGTAGAGCAATAACTTTTACCATGCTGTTCTTTCCATGAGTCTTGGAGAAAACTACAGCCAATTCAAATTTCAAAACAAGCATACAAATAAACAAGTAGGGCTAGATTGTCAGGTAAATGTGCACACTTAACCCAAATCCCTCATCTCCTTATTTATGTCAGGATTAAAAAACTCTTAAAGCTATGGTTAACTTTTGTGAAGAAAAAACAAAACAAAACAAAACAAAACAAAACAAAACAAAACAGAATTCTATTTTTGGATACACATTGCATTTTGAAAATTATTCCCAACTGATTAAGTATTACTGGAATTCAGACTTAAAACACTTGATTGGTTCAAAACAGAATTTAGGATTACAGGAAACCATATCCATTGATTCTTTCCAGCAGACTCCCTGAATGATGAAAGATCAATGATTAAAAACAACTTTCTACTGACAAACAGATGGGAACCATAACAGACGGAAACTGTCTCCAACTAAATTCAGAGAATATAGATTTATTTTTGTGAATTTTTACATAAGAGCAAGAAAGATAATTGTGCTTTCTTCATAGCCCTGCCTGTAAATGGTGCCTGGGACAGATTAGTTATGAGGACAAAAATATCACCGTAATTTGGTTAAGGTGATATAAGGTCATATGTCTTCACACCAGAAGTTGAGCAAACCTCCCCAACAACTTATAGCCACTATATCCTGAAATCTAGGCACTGCCTGGAGCAGCGTCTTTGTTATTACACAATTGTGCACTATACAACTAATAATTATTCACATATTTACGATGGACCACAAAGAAACAAAGAATAAAACTAAAAAGAAGATATTTTAAAACGTCCAGGGATTCAAATTAGACATAGTTCAAAATCAAATTAGATTGTTTATGTTAAAAGTGTACAGAGTTACATTTATAGTGTGTCAGTGGCCAAGAAATGTATTCTTTAAAATGTATGTCTTATCAGTTAAGTGTTCAATTGTTCTGAGTCAAATGGCTTCCTGTGTTTAATCACACAACAAAAGTGGAAAAAAGATTTACTTGAATCTTAAGCATCTATCATTTAAGTGCTCCCCATCTTTGGGCAGAATTTGAAAGAATATTCATTTTCATGATTCATTATCAATAGACTCGCAACATATTAATAATCTCTTCTAATTGACTTAGTGTTTGTTTTGAAACGTTACTACTTTTTAGCTCTGGTTGTACATGGTAAGTGCAAGTAATTACCTTTTGTAAATAGTTGATATTTTATATTTTAGTTAATATTATTTTTCTAGTTTTGTTGAATAACCATTATTATAACTATTATAACATTACTCAGCCTGCTGTAAATGTAGCTGGAATTGAATAGTTATTTGTTGTGGGGTGTAAAGTTGTGATTTAACTATAACTTTGTTCTTGGTAGTGCCTGGATTTCAGGATATAGTATCTACAGGTTGTTGTAGTTTGCTCCAATTTTGCTATTATTGACATGAGTCTTTATTTCAGAACACGAGACAGGAGGATAACACCTGTGCTTTATATGAAATTTTGCAACAAGACAAAAGAGGTAAAAGCTAGTACAGACACAGGATACTTGTAGCCTATATTGAGATATGATGCAACTATGTGCATTTATAGTAGGGAAAACTAGCTACATGAGCAATATAAAACTAGGAGAACTGGGAATTAATTCAATGGAGATGTTACTTCAGATGTTAAACATATAATTATTGATAGTTTTGCCTGGACAATGAGCATATTTTTATTTGTACTTGCAGTGAACAATATGTCATTTCCTCAAACCCCTCTAAGGAACATATTGGCGTATACTGCATACTGCAATAAACTTATCAGTATAAAATTAGTCCATTCAAAATTGTATCAGTTATTAATCTAAGCACATCCATATGATTGCGAGTGATTTACAAGTTTTTTTTTTTCTGTAATTTTTATGTTTATTTTTATCCCATTTTAGCTGGTTTGACATGTTGCCATCCATTGTTTAGAATTTCATTGTAAATTATGAAAGCAAATCATTTGTGGTATATGAATTTAGATATCACATAGTAGAAACTGAGTTTTTCTTGGACTTGTGTGAGATAGACAGCAGGGCAGTTTGGTTCTTTTAGTTATAATCTTTAGTTTACTTTTATTAATTTTCAAAAGACATTGGCATATGTTTTTGTTGCTACGCTGTGGACCAGTTCCTGCACAGTGCTGGATTTGTACATCTTCAACCTCTGCCCTATATTATTTATACTTCTCCTGTCACAGTCTGTCATCTTGTGTCCTTTCTTAAACCCTCGATCAGTTGTGAGTTCCTCCTCACTGAGCTTAGAAGTATGTGTCTGTTGAAAATGCTATCTTTTTTCCACTGGATGATTTTAATACTTTTTTCCAAGACCAAATGAACTTAGATATGTGGGTTCACTCCTGGGCCTTCAATTCTACTGCACTGGGCTACCTGCCTGGCTCTGTACTAATACCAGACAGGGTGATTTTTTTTTTTCAATATTGCTCTGTAATATAGCTTTAGTCAGGGATGGTGATTGCCCCAGAAGTTCTTTTATTGTTGAGAATAGTTTTTGCTATCCTGGCCTTTTGTTATTCCAAAAGAATTTGCAAATTGCCCTTTGAAACTATATAAAGAATGGATTGGGGATTTTGGTGAAGATTGTTTTCAATCTGTAGATTCCTTTGGGCAATATGCCATTTTTACTATATTAAGTTTGCCAATTCATGAGCATGGGAGATCTTTCCATCTTCTGAAATCTTCTTCTTCGATTTCTTACTTCGGAGATGTGAAGCTCTTGTCATACAGATATTTCTCATGCTTGGTTAGAGTCACCCCAAGGTATTTTATATTATCTGTGACTAGTGTGAAGAATGCCATTTCAAGCTCAAGTCCAAGTGTACCTCAAGGACTTACACATAAAACCAGATACACTGAAACTAATAGGAGAGAAAGTGGGGAAGAGCCTCAAATACATGAGAACAGAGGGAAATTTTTCTGAACAAAGCAACAATGGCTTATGCCCTAGATAATAGATAAATGGATTCCAAACCTTCTGTATGGTAAATGACATGGACAAAATGGCAACCAACAGATTGGGAAAAGATCTTTACCAATCCTACATCTGATAGAAGTCTAATATCTGATTTATACAAGAAGTTAGACTCCAGAGAATCAAATAATCCTATTAAAATTGGGGTACAGAGACACACCATTTCCATAGTTAGGAATCCCAGAAAAACACAAATTTTATAGCCACAACACATAAAGAGGATCTGGAACAGAACCATGAGCAGCTTTTGCTTGTGGCATCGGATCTATAAGGCATTATACTCTCTATAGTACATTTCTTTCAAAAAAATAAATCATTAAATATTTTGTTCTCTCTCTAGAGTTATATATTGCACTCCCATGTATTGTGAGACACTGGTGGTCATTTTCTGATCCTTTATTCTTCTGACACCTTTATTTAGATCGTAATAATCAAGTTTTCTCTAAGACAGATACAGAGTGGTTTTAAAAGTCTACAAGGTTAAATGTTTTCATTCTGTCATCTACAAAACCCATAAAAATGTAGCATGTCTAATTTCTAAAGTTATCCTTAAAAATCATCTTACAAGCCGGACATGGTGGCACACGCCTTTAATCCCAGCACTCGGGAGGCAGAGGCAGGCAGATTTCTGAGTTCAAGGCCATCTTGGTCTACAAAGTGAGTTCCAGGAGAGCCAGGGCTACACAGAAAATCCCTGTCTCAAAAACAAACAAACAAACAAAAAATCATCTTACATTATCAGTTTGTATTTCCTTTAAATTACAACATCTGTGTCAGTATGTTGAAGTTTCTGTTTTCTGAAACACCAGGATGGGGAACATTGTACATTCTGCTTTAATCTGTATTGGTTCTAATTATCATGACATTTAATTTTGTGATAGTCTTCTAAAAGTCAATACAGATAAACCTTGCACTGGTAGGTATTGGCAATGAAAATTTGAAGATAAACAATTTCCAAGTATAAAAACAACTTTACCTCCTAGAAGAAAGAGCATGGATGTGGACAATAACTGAGGCCTCCATGGTTCGGTGGCATCTTTTATGAGCACGTAGATGAGGGAACAACTAGTGCTGTTCTCTGAGATATACAAAGTATATATCTGCTCACTATAGAGACTTACAAGAATGTCAAAAGCATTACATTTTAAACTGGAAAAGACAACAGCTTGTATGTTTGTATTTTGAACAATCACTTGGGCCAGTTTGTACTTACAAGTTTTTAAGAAGAAACTCTATAACCTCAGCTTTAAAACAAATCGATTTGCTTTCAAAGTACCAAGGACCAAGCAGGTGTGTAAAGTGATGGGGCACATCCCATTTCACTCTACCTTATTCCTCATCTGTTATTTTGAGTGTGATTTCTAGATCAGTTTCAGAAACATCTTTGTGCAACATTATATCCTGTCCACTCAAGGCTAGCTCTGGGTATTGTTAGAGTTTGAACATAATTAATTCATTGTAAATTATGTATGTGATTGTACATTCTTAAATATTTAGTTTTAAAATTATTGTCATTTTCATTATTCATCTCCTTAACATTTTATATTATTTCTTACATTTCCCACCATTATCTGATGTATTGTAGGTTTTTGAAAAATGTACTTGAAAATGCTTTAGTATAGTGTATTACCTATAAAATTAGAAAGCCATAGTCAGAGAAAATACAATTTAAAATTCTCTCTGTCTCATAAGATTCAGGATTGGAATTAATTCACTTAATTTAATTTTATTCACTTTACATCCTTACTTTCAAAGAATAGCAGTTTTTAAAAATATCTTTCTCCCAAGTTCACCAGTAGAATAGATATTAAAAATTATATCTGGTCTTGTTTCAAGAAAGCATAAACCATACAAACTTTGACCTTGTGAATAATGAAGCTGTACATATAGAAAGCACTAAGCTTGAAATCCTCAGTAGACTTTCATTCATGCTTTTTCCAGAACACTGTGAAAGAATCAAATCAAGATAAACTTTGCAATATGTGCAAATAATTGCTTTTTGTCTTTGATGAGAGGTATAATGATCATATAAAGCCTTCCATTGATCTTGAGCTCTTTCCCAGAGATCAGGTGTCTTTGATCTCTTTTCTTTTATACTGCTTTCTGCTCAAATTAAGCCTAATTTTAGTGGTCAGGATTCAGGGGTTTTCATCTACTATAACCATTTTTCATCTAGATATGCAGAGGTCAATTGTAATATTTGACCCTATTGATTCTAAAGTTATAAAACTCAAAACCACATTGAATCTGTGCAGTTCATGATAAAAAAAAATGGCATTAGAGATTGCTGATATGGGGTAGAGGGCAGATAAAGAAGAAGAAAAGAAGAAATAATTTATCATAGAAAAAAAGCATCATCTTATTTACAAGCTCTACTTCTTAGGACAGATGAAATCAACAGTATTCCATAAATTTATGCAGTATAACAAGATGCCTGCAACTAGGTGTCCCTTCAAATGATTACTTAAAATATCTTATATGCATTTGCTCCCTTTGTGATATGGATGCTTAATAGTTAATAAATTAATAACATTTACATTATATTTTTTGTTAGATATTTTCTTGATTTACATTTCAAATGTTATACTGAAAGTTCCCTATACCCCCCACCCCCACACACACCCTGCTCCCAAACCTGCTCACTCCCACTTTTTGGCCCTGGCGTTCCCCTGTAAGACCAAGGGGCCTCTCTTCCCAATGATAACTGACTAGGCCATCTTCTGCTACATATGCATCTAGAGACACGAGCTCTGGGGTTACTAGTTAGCTCATATTGTTGTTCCACCTAAAGAGTTTTGGACCCCATCAGCTCCTTGAGTAATTTCTCTAGCTACCCCATTGGGGGACCTGTGTTCTATCCTATAGATGACTATGAGCATCCCCTTCTGTATTTGCCAGGCACTGGCATAGCCTCACTTGAGATAACTATATCAGGGTGCTTTCAGCAAAATCTTGCTGGCATATGCAATAGTGTCTGGGTTTGGTGGCTGATTATGGGCTGGATCTCTGTGTGGGGTAGTCTCTGGATGGTCCATCCTTTCGTCTTAGCTCCAAACTTTGTCTCTGTAACTCTTTCATGGGTGTTTTGTTCTCTATTCTAAGAAGGAATGAAGTATCCACACTTTGCTCTTTGTTCTTCTTGATTTTCTTGTGTTCTACAAATTGTATCCTGGGTATTCTAAGTTTCTGTGCTAATATCCACTTATCAGTGAGTGCATATCAAGTGACTATTTTGTGATTGGGTTACCTCACTAAAGATGATTTCCTCCAGGTACATCCATTTGCCCCAGAATTTCATAAATTCATTGTTTAGAATAGCTGAGTAGTACTCCATTGTGTAAATGTACCACATTTTCTGTATCCATTCCTCTGTTGAGGGAAATCTGGGTTCTTTTCAGCTTCTGGCTATTATAAATAAGGTTAATATGAACATATTGGAGCATGTGTTTTTATTACCAATTTAAACATCTTCTGTGTATATGCCCAGGAGTGGTATTGCTGGATCTTCCAGTAGTACTATGTCTAATTTCTGAGGAACTTAAAGACTGATTTCCAGAGTGGTCGTACAAACTTGCAATCCCACCAGCAACGGAGGCCACTTTCCCCTACCTATTCAATATAGTGCTTGAAGTTCTAGCCAGTGCAATTCGATAACAAAAGTAGATCAAGGGGATACAAATAGGAAAGGACGAAGTCAAAATATCACTATTTGCAGGTGATATGATAGTATATATATGTGACCCTAAAAATTATTCCAGATAAAAATTCCTAAACCTGATAAACAGCTTCAGTGCAGTAGCTGGATGTAAAATTAACTCAAACAAATGAATGGCCTTTCTCTGTACAAAGGATATATGGATATATGGGCTGAGAAAGAAATTACGGAAACAACACCCTTCACAATAGTCACAAACAATATAAGATATCTTGGTATGACTTTAACTAAGGAAGTGAATGATAAGAATTTCAAGTCTCTGAAGAAAGAAATTGAAGAATATCTCAGAAGATGCAAAGATCTCCCATGCTCATGGATTGGCAGGATTAATATAGTAAAAATGGCTATCCTGCTGAAAGCAATCTACAGATTCAATGCAATCCCTATTAAAACTCCAATTCAATTCTTCATTGAGTTAAAAAGGGCAATTTGCAAATTCACCTGGAATAATAAAAAAACCTAGAATAGCAAAAAATATTCTCAACAATAAAAGAACCTCTGGGGGAATTACCATGTTTGACCTCATGCTGTACTACAGAACAATTGTGATTAAAAACTGCAAGGTACTGATACAGCAACAGACAGGTAGACCAAAGGAATAGAATTGAAGACCCAGAAATGAATCCACACACCTATGTCCATTTGATCTTTGACAAGGGAGCTAAAATCATCCAGTGTAAAAAAGATAGCATTTTCAACAAATGGTGCTGGCACAACTAGCAGTTATCATGTAGAAGAATGCAAATTGATCCATTCTTATCTCCTTGTACAAAGCTCAAGTCTAAGTTGATCAAAGACCTCCACATAAAACCAGTGACACTGAAATTTATAGAGGAGAAGTGTGGAAAAGCCTCAAAGATATGGACACAATGGAAATATTCCTAAACAGAACAGCAATGTCTTGTGCTGTAAGATCAAGAATTGACAAATGGGACCTTATAAAATTGCAAAGCTTCAGTAAGGCAAAAGACACTGTCAATAAGACAAAAGGCCACCAACAGATTGGGAAAGGATTTTTAACAATCTTAAATCTGATAGGGGACTAATATCTATTATATACAAAGAGCTCAAGAAGCTGGACTCGAGAAATTAAAATAACCCCATTAAAAATGGGGTACAGAGCTAAACAAAGAAGTCTCAATTGGAGCCAGGCGTGTTGGCGCACACCTTTAATCCCAGCACTCGGGAGGCAGAGGCAGGCGGATTTCTGAGTTCGAGGCCAGCCTGGTCTACAAAGTGAGTTCCAGGATAGCCAGGGCTAGACAGAGAAACCCTGTCTCGAAAAGCCAAAAAAAAAAAAAAAAAAAAAAAAAAAAAAAAAAAAAAAAAAAAAAAAAAGAAGTCTCAATTGGGCTGGAGAGATGGCTCAGCTGTTAAAGGCTAGCCAGGTGTGGTGGCACAGGCCTTTAATCCCAGCACTCGGGAGGCAGAGGCAGGCGGATTTCTGAGTTAGAGGCCATCCTGGTCTACAAAGTGAGTTCCAGGACAGCCAGGGCTATACAGAGGAACCCTGTCTCAAAAATACAAAAACAAACAAACAAACAAAAGGCTAGGCTCTCAACCAAAAATATAATAGAAATACCAAATGGCTGAGAAGCACCTGAAAAAATATTCAACATTCTTAATCATCAGGGAAATGAATATCAAAATATCCTTGAGATTCCACCTCCCTCCAGTCAGAATGGCTAAGATGAAAAACTCAGATGATACAGATGCTGGTGAGGATGTGGAGAACATTTACATTATTAACAGTAGGTATCACGTCAATTTTAAGAACATATTCATTCTATCATCTTGAAACTCTATGTCTTTTAAACTATGTAGAGATTAAATTTTTGAAAACATATTGATGGGAGAGGTGATAGTCATTATGTAAGAAAGGGAAGAAACAAAAGTCAAAAACATGTTTATCCAAAAGGTACAAGTTAGTGTTAACATGATTTAAAAAAAATTTTTTGTTGTTTTCTGTCTGTGCCTGGAGATGATACTGTGTCACAGCACACAGAGTTTATCCTGTGCTGACCACCCGTGAGTATAGGTAAGAACACCACTTCTACTTAAATTCTTGTACTAAGAGGGATCCAACCAGAGCCATCATGACACAAGAACTATGGAACAGCCAGGAACAGGAACTTTCCAGTTTCCATTTGCTCCCTGGAACTGTCCCCATGTCCATACATAAATTCCTCCTGGAGTGATCTGGTCTTCAAGGAGTACTGACACACAGGCTTGCAGGAGGGACAAGACACAATCAGAGACAGCAAGACCAGCTAACACCAGAGATAACCAGATGACAAGAGGCAAGGTCCAGAACATAAACAATAGAAACCAAGGTTACTTGGCATCATCATAACCTGATTCTCCCACCACAGCAAGTTGTGGATACCCTGACACATAGGAAAGGCAAGATTTGGATTTAAACTCATATCTCATTATGATGACAGAGGACTTTATGAAGCACATAAATAACTCTCTTAAAGAAATACAGGAGAAAACAGGTAAACAGGTAGAAGCTCTTAATGAAGAAACACAAAAATCCCTTAAAGAATTGCAGCAAAACACAACTAAACAGGGTAAGGAATTGAAGAAAACCATCCAGGATCTAAAAATTGAAATAGAAACAATAAAAAAATCACAAAGTGAGACAACCCTGTAGATAGAAAACATAGGAAAGAGATTGGGAGTCATACATGCAAGTATCACCAACAGCACACAAGAGATAGAAGAGAGAATCTCAGGTCCAGAAGATACCTTAGAACACATTGACACAACAGTCAAAGAAAATGCAAAATGCAAAAAGCTCCTAGGCAAAAACATACAGGTAGTCCAGGACACAATGAGAAGAAAAAACCTAATGATAATAGGTATAGAAAAGAGTGAAGATTCCCAACTTAAAAGGCTAGTAAATATCTTCAACAAAATTACAGAAGAAAACTTCCCTAAAGAAAGAGATGTCTATAATCATACAAGAAGTTTACAGAAATCCAAATAAATTGGATCAGAAAATAAAATTTTCCTGGCACATAATAGTCAAAATACCAAATGCACAAAACAAAGAAAGAATATTAAAAGTAGTAAGAGGAAAACATCAAGTAACATATAAAGGTAGACCTATCAGAATTACACCAGACTACTCACCAGAGACTATGAAAGCTAGAAGATTCTGGGCAGATATCATATAAGCTGTAAGAGAACAAAAATGCCACCCTAGTATACCATATCCATCAGAACTCTTATTTAACAAAGATGTATAAACCAATATATTCCATTATAAAACAAAATTTACACAGTATCTTTCTGCAAATCCATCCCTACAAAAAATACTAGATGTAAATTTTAACACAAGGAAGAATAATACACCTAGAAAAAACAAGAAAGTAATCTAGCAACAAAACCAAAATGAAGATAGCCATGAAAAGACAGTTCTACCTGTAACTACACAAATAACATGGAAACAAAAGCTAAACAAAGACATAGTGAAACTAACAAAGTTATGGTCTAAATGGATTTATTAGGTATCTATTGAACAATTCATCATAAAACAAAATAATAACCTTCTTCTCAGCAAATCATGGTACCATCTCCAAAACTGACCATATAATCGGTCACAAAACAGGCCTCAACAGATACAAGAAGACTGAAATAATCCCATGCATCCCATCAGATCACCATTGACTAAGGCTGGTCTTCAACAGCAACAAAAACAACAGAAAGACCACGTACATACAGAATCTGAACAATGCCCTACTCAATGATAGCATAGTCAAGGAAGAAATGATAAAGAAACTAAAGAATTTTTAGAATTCAATGAAAATGAAGCCACGACATACCAAAAACTTATGAGAAATAATGAAAGCAATAAAGGAAATAAAGGAAAACTCAGCTTCGAGTGTCTCCAAACAATGTGGAGAGAGCACACACTACCAACTCAATAGCACTCCTGAAAGCACTAGAACAAAAAGTAACAAATACACCCAAGAGGAGTTGACAGCAGGAAATAATCAAGCTAGGGGCTGAAATCAACCATGTTAAAAAAAAAAAAAAAAAAAAAAAAGAACAATACAAAGAATCAACAAAACAACGAGTTGGTTCTGTAAGAAAATCAACCAGCTGGATAAACCCATAACCAGACTAACCAGAGGGCACAGAGTCAGTATACAAATGAATAAAATCAGAATGAAAAGGGAGATATAACAACAGAAACTGAGGAAATTCAAAAAAGCATCAGATTCTACTACAGAAGCCTATACTCATCACAATTGGAAAATCTGGATGAAATGGAATATTTTCTGGACAGATACCAATTGCAAAGGTTAAATCAGGATCACATAAACTATCTAAACAGTCCCATAACCTATAAAGAAATAGAAGCAGTCTTTAAAAGTCTCCCAATGAATAAAAGCCCAGGACCAGATGCTTTTTGTGCAGAATTCTATCAGACCTTCAAAGAAGACCTAATACCAACACTCCTCAAACTATTCCACAAAATAGAAATGGAAAGTACTCTACCCAATTCGTTCTATGAAGTCACAATTACTCTGACACCTAAACCATACAAAGTCCCAACAAAGAAAGAGGACTTCAAACCATTTTCCCTTATAAATATCTGATGCAATAATATTCAACAAAATTCTCGCAAATGGAATCCAAGAATACATCAAAATAAATTCACTGTGACCAAGTAGGATTCATCCCAGGGATGCAGGAATGAATGGTTCAGTATATGAAAATCCATCAATGTGATACACTACATAAACAAACTCAGAACAACAACAACAAAATAACCCACAGGATTATTTCATTAGATGCTGAAACGGCATATGAAAAAATTCAACCTTCCTTCATGTTAAAGTCTTGGAAAGTTCAGGAATTCAAGGCCCATACCTAAACATAGCAAAATCAATATTCAGTAAATCAGCATCAAACTAAATGGAGAGAAACTTGAAGCAATCCCACTAAAATCAGGGAGAAGACAAGGCTGCCAAATATCTCCCTATCTATTCAATATAGTACTTGAAATTCTAGTTAGAACAATTAGACAACAAAGGTGGTCAAAAGGATACAAATTGGAAAGGAACAAGTCAAACTATCACTATTTGCAGATGATAGGGTAGTATATTTAAGTGACTCCAACAATTCAACCAGAGAACTCCTAAACCTGATAAACAACTTCAGCAAAGTGGCATGTTATAAAATTAACTCAAACAAATCAGTAGCCTTCCTATACTCAAAAGATGAATGGGCTGAGAAAGAAATTAGGTAAACAATACCCTTTACAAAAATCAAAAATTATAAAAAACAGCTTGGTGTAACTCTAACAAAAGAAGGGAAACATCTGTATGACAAGAACGTCAAATCCCTGAAGAAAGGAAGCATAGAAGATCTCAGACTATGGAAAGATCTCCCATGCTCTTGGATAGGTAGCAATAATATATTAAAACTGGCCATCTTGTCAAAAGCAATCTACAGATTCAATTCAATCCCCATCAAAATTTCAACTCAACTTTTCATAGAGTTAGAAAGAGCAATTTTCAAATTAATTTGTAATAATAAAAAAAAAAAACACATGATATCACAAACTATTCTCACCAATAAATGAACTTCAGTATCCCTGACCTAAAGCTTTACTACAGAACAATAGTGATTAAAACTGCATGGTACTGATACAATATCAGGCAGGTAGATCAATGGGATAGAATTGAAGACCCAGAAATGAATCCTCACATCTATGTTCACTTGATTTTTAACAAAGGAGCTAAAAACTTCCAGTGGAAACAAAAGATATAATTTCAGCAAATGGTGCAGGAGGTCAACCTGTAGAGGAGCACAAATTGATCCATTCTTATTTCTCTCTATATAGCTCAAGTCCAAGTGGATCAAGGACCCTCATATAAAACCAGATATGCTGAATCTAATAGAAGAGAAAGTGGGGAAAAGCTTCGAACACATTGGCAGAGGGGAAAATTTTCTGAACAGAATACCAATGGCTTATGCTCTAAGATCACAAATTAGAGCATATTTCATAGACCTCATAAAATTTCAAAGCTTCTGTTAGGCAAAGAATACTGTTAATGGACAAAACCACAACTAACAGATTGGGAAAAGATCTTTACCCAGCCTACATCTGATAGAGAGCTAATATCCAATATATACTAAGAACTCAAAAAGTCTCTAGAGAACAAAACAAACAAACAAACAAAAAACTATAAAATTTGGAAAGAGAGCTAAACAGAGAATTTGCAACTGAGGAGGAAACTCGCATGGCTGAGAAGCACATAAAGAAATGTTGAATATCCTTAGTCATCATGGAAATCCAAATCAAAACTTTCCTGAGATTCTACCTCACACCAGTAAGAATGGCTAAGATAAAAAATTTAGGTGACAGCAGATACTGATGAAGTTCTGAAGAAAGATGAAGACTCCTCTATTGCTGGAGGGATTGCAAGCTGGTACAACCATTTTGGAAATCAGTTTGGCGGTTCTTCCGAAAATTGGACACAGTACTACCTGAGGATCCAGTATACCACTCCTGGACATATACCCAGAAGATGCTCCAACATGAAATAAGGACACATGTTGCACTATGTTAATAGCAACCATATTTACATTAGCAAGAATCTGGAAACAATGCAGATGTCCCTCAACAGAGGAGTGGATAAGGAAACTGTGGTACATTTACACAATGGAATACTACTCAGCTATTAAAAACAATGAGTTTATGACATTCTTAGGCAAATGGATGGAAGTTCAAAACATCCTGAGTAAGGTAACTCAGTCTCAAAGAACATACATTGTATGCACTCACTGATAAGTAGATATTAGTACAAAGCTCTGAATACCAAAGGTATAATTCACAGAATAAATGAAGCTCAAGGAGAAGGAAGATGAAAGTGTGTGATGAATCAGTGCTTTTTAGAAGGGGAATAAAATACTCACAGGAGGAAATATGGAGGGAAATTGTGGAGCAGAGACTGAAGGGAAGGCCATCCAGAGACTGCCCCACCAGGGGATCCATTCCATCTGCATCTGTATGAAACCAAACCCAGCCACTATTACAGATGCTGTGAAGTGCTTGATGACAGAAGCTGATATGGTTGACTTCTCAGAGGCTCTGCTAGAGTCTGATAAAGAGGGGGATGCTCACAGCTAACCGTTGGACTGATCTCATGGTTCCTGACGGAGAAGTTGAAGAATGGGGTGAAGGAGCTGAGTAGATTTGCAGCCCTATGGTGGAAGCAACAGTGTCAACGGGCTAGACTCCCCAGAGGTCCAGGGACGGTACCACCAACCAAGAATACACATGGAGGGACCCATGGCTCTGGTCACATAGGTGGCAGAGGATGGCCTTGTTGTACATCAGTGAGATGAATGGCCCTTAGTCCTGAGGGGGTTCAATGCCCCAGAATATGAGGAATGCCATGGCTGGAAGGTGGGCATGGGTAGGTGGTTAGCAGAGAACATTCATACAGGCAGGAGGAATGGTACAGAGGGTTTCCAGAGGGGAGACATGGAATGGGAATAACATTTGAAGTGTAAGTAAAGAAAATATCCAATAAAAGAAAAAAAAAATCAAAAATATCTTTTAAAAAATCGTTTTTAAAATTATGAGGCTGGGCAGGAAACTCAATGTGTAAAGAAATTACCATATAAGCATGAATTCCTGTGTTCAGATATCTAGCACATTCATAACAGCTGGGCAGTCCTGGATGCTTCCTGTAATATGAGCACTCACGTTGCACAGACTGATTTGATAGCTATTCTTGGTTATCAACTTGACTACATCTGGAGTTAACTACACCCTACAGCTCCACAGGGTAAACCTTTGAGGGGTTTAGCTTCATGTTTACATGATTTGAAGTTGGAATATCCACATTTAATTTTTTACTTGAAAATTTATTGATTCTTTGAGAGTTTCTCATCATGCACACCAATATCACTCATCTTCCATCCTCTCCATATCTCTCCTCCCCCCATCAACCTCCCACCTAAATGAAAATTAAAAACTAACAATAAAAATTAAACCAAAAAAATTAAAAAATAACTTTGAAGCTGTAGTGTGTGACAGTGTGTACCATAGTACAACCTTTTGTCATTTTTTGTCTTGCATATGCTCATTGCAATGAATCATTGAGCCAATTTAAGCTCTCTGACTTCTGCTACAGTGTCAATACTGGATTCTTACATTGACTCCTCTTAGCTCTCCTGTTGTTGCTTGTCATAGAGAACTTACAGCTTTAGATCTTCACTTCACATGCTTCAGATGTCATCGATGGGGGAGAGGTTGGAGTAGGTAAACTCAGAGCTCTGGATCTGGGCTGGGAGCTGAGATGGTGACCCTCCCAGCTTTCCCACACCAACACCACCAGGAAAAGTCTCAGCACTGCTCCAGGTAGTTTACCCAATGGCAGCAAGAGGCAGCTCCAACTTTGCTTTCCTGCCCTCTGGGCTATCACCCGCACCCAATGCCAGCACGGCCAACTCTATTTTGCTGTACAGGTTGAGTTGCAGGGTCTGTTCTCCCTAATACAGGCACACACACACACACACACACACACACACACACACACACACACACACAAATTGTGTGTATGTGTCTGAGACAGAGAGAGGGAGAGGGAGAGAGGCAGAAAGAGAACATTATCACAGTGACCAGTAAAATGGAAAACTGAGTACAGATCAATTAATCCTCTATATATTTTTTTCAAATTTTACCCCCTTTTGTCATTTCTTGTTCAACGCCCCCATCCCATCCCTCTCCCCCTGCTCACTGACCCACCCATTCCTGCTTCCCTCTCCTGGCATTCCTCTACACTGGGGTATGGGGCCTCCACAAGACCAACGGCTTCTCCATCATTGATGTCCCACAAGGCCATCCTCTGCTACATATGCAGCTGGAGTCTTGAGTCACTCCACGTGGTGTACTCTTTGGTTGGTACTTTAGTCCCTGGGAGCTCTGGGATACTGGTTAGTTTATATTGTTGTTTTTCCTATGGGGGCTGCAAATCCCTTCAACTTTTTGGATCCTTTCTCTAGCTCCTCCATAAAGATCCCTGTGCTCTTTCCAATGGATGACTGTGAGCATCTGCCTCTGTATTTTTCAGGGCCTCTCAGGAGACAGCTATATCAGGCTCCTGTCAGCAAGCACTTGTCGGCATCCACAATAGTGTCTGGGTTTGAGAACTGTATATGAAATGGATTCCCAAGTGTGACAGTCACTGGACGGCCTTTCCTTCAGTTTCTGCTCCAAACTTTGTCTCTATCTTCTCCCATGGATATTTTGATCCTCCTTCTAAGAAGGACCGAAGTATCCACACTGTAGTCTTCCTTCTTGAGCTTCATGTGATCTGTTAATTGTATCATGGGTATTCTGAACTTATGGGCTAATATCCACTTATCAGTGAGCGCATAAATTTGTGTTCTTTGGTGATTGGGTTATCTCACTCAGAATTATGTTTTCTAGTTCCATCCATTTGTCAAAGAACTTCATGAATTCATCATTCTTAATAGCTGAGTAGTAGTCCATTGTGTAAATATACCACATTTTTTTGTATCCATTCCTCTGTTAAGGAACATCTAGGTTCTTTCAAGCTTCTGGTTATTATAAATAAGGCTACTATGAACATAGTGGTGCATGTGTCCTGATTACATGTTGCTGCATGTTCTGGGTATATGCCCAGGAGTTGGTATACCTGGGTTGTCAGGTAGTACTATGTCCAATTTTCTGAAGAACCGCCATACTGATTTCCAGAGTAGTTGCACCATCTTACAGTCCCACCAACAATTGGATCAGGAATTCAAGGCCTATAACTAATTTATATGCTCACACAGACCTTTATATGCATTTCCTGCTCTCGAGAAGATCTTTTCTTTTAATCAAGTTGAGTATCCAGACTCATAACAGAATGTCATCTTGATATTTAAATAAAAGAGGACAGCGTCTCCTCTTACTGAATTATATAGTAATCTAGGTATTCCTAGGAAAAGATGTATTTTTTATGTGATTCAACAATATAATAATTTAACTTAAGTAAAGTTAGTTATGTATGGTTTAATAAATTAATACACTATATGGGTAGACCTAAGCCTTACCTGTGAAAAAGAAAAGTCAGTCTATAGACAGCTCCCTCTATCTATCTATCTATCTATCTATCTATCTATCTATCTATCTATCTATTTATTTTGCTGTGTGTTCAATTTTCCACACACCCTCAGCACCTCTTGTACAGCTATTGGATGGGAATGCCCATTTATCACCATCATTTATGTCAAGTCCTCAGAGTTTGCATAATGTAGTTCCCCTCTTTATTGCAAAAAAATTGACCTTGAGAATTTGTGAATTAAATATGACAAACTCCTTTGATAAATATTATAAAGTTATGAAATGTGCTTTAAAATAGTATTAGTACAGATACTTTAAAACATTTAGCAAAGTATAACCAAAAAGGGCTATACAGACCTTAACAGAGCATGAGTGAAAATGTGCATTCTAATTATCTGCTAATGACCATTTAGCACAGTTAAAGATTTCTATGGCTTTTCCTATAGTACCTACATTATTAATAGAAATGTGGATACTACTACTATCCAAAACTCAGAGAATAAAAGACTACTTTTCTCAATTTTGAAAGAAATTGGAGCCAGGCATGGTAGCACATGTCTTTAATCCCAGCACTCATGAGGCAGAGGCAGGCGGATTTCTGAGTTCCAGGCCAGCCTGGTCTACAAAGTGAGATCCAGGACAGCCAGGGCTGTAGAGAGAAACCCTGTCTCAAACCCCTCCCCCCAAAAGAAAGATATTGTGATCATTGTGATATGAAGACAGATTTACTAACTAAACTGTATTTTACAATATTGTTAAATCATGGCTTGAAAATGTAGAACTGAATGTTTATTTGAAGGAATTGCTAAAGGGTTATAGAATGGGCTATTTTCTTCTGTTTCAGCTGTATAACTGAAAGAAATATAAAGGTGTTGGAAATGTGATGCCCAACTATTCAGAAATCCTTATGTTTATCTAGATTTAAAAGCTGCTAAAACAGTTTGACTTTCAGAATAGCTCTGAAAGTTTGAATATCAGTACAGTATTAGTGACTCATGTGAATAATTACTCAGGCTGGGATTTTCAGATACTAAAAAAATATCTTTGAAAGATCAAAATTTTCATACTTGTCTCTAATACACTAACATACAAGCAGATGCTAGATTATATTGGAGTGACGTGTGTGTGTGTGTGTGTGTGTGTGTGTGTGTGTGTATATATATATATATATATATATATATATATATATATATATATATATATATGGCTTACATTGATGGGTATGCTTGCACATACATATTGTGTAATGTAACAGAATAGTGGAAGACTTGAAAAGATGAATGCAGGAAAACCATATTTTTGCAGAGGGTAAACCGACAAAGTATAGCCATCCTATAGAAAGAAGTGTTAGATCAAAGACAACATAGAAGAAGGGTCAGGAAGACAATAATAAGTGGTAGGGCCAGTGCTATCAAACACTGGTATCAGATATGGAATTATTATTGCAATCATAAACAAATAGCACTATAGCTATCTGTACAAGGCTTCCATAATGTCAGCCCCAGGACATCCACCACAGAGTGGGGAAGTATACATGAGTCCTTTTATTTCCCAGAGGTACACTAGATATTTGCTAATCTGGAGGAGAGCTGATATATATGTTTTTCTGATTCTGTAGTCATCAAAGTGTTAATCTCTGTACCATTGAATGGCCTCTATACATGAAAAATCATGTAAATTCAGTGATTCATATACACAAGCAGAAAGGTATGAAAGTAGAATGCACCTGCCTTTGCCTCCCAAGTGCTGGGATTAAAGGCGTGCATCACCACCACCCTGCTCCTACTCGCTTGATAACATGCAGGACAGAGAGAGGAAAAGTGGGACAAGGGGAAAGGAAGGGAGGGGAAGAGGGAGGGTTAGGGAGAAGAGAGGGAGGAAGAGAGAGAGAAAGAGAGAGAGAGGAGAGAAGAGAGAATATTTTATAAAGACAGTTTGCAGATAAAGACATAAGAAGCATGAGAGTATGAATGAACCAGAAGATATTGCTATGGCTAGTTTGAGGCCAAGTAGAACAGTTCGGTGAGAAGTTGACAGAAGCCAGTTTTAATTGGTCAGCATGAAGAATGGTTTAATTGGTCAGCATGAAGAATGGTTTTCAGCCAGAGCAGCTTAGTTGAAACAGCAATCAGAATTCAGAAAGAACTAGAAAAGGCGAGCTTATTTAGCAGTAAGCCTCCAACACAATTACATCTGAAGAATAAAGGTTACATTTACATCTGGCATGGTCTGGTTTTGTCAACAATTAGATTATATTAAGGCTAGGGGCCTAGTCTAGGCCTAGGCCTAGGGATAGTTAGAACAGAGAGTAAAATACTCTGGCCTTAGCCAAAGCTGTGTATTTACACTGCTTGGCTCTCATCTCATTCCTTCATGTGAGGAAATAGAAGTTACATTTACAATATTTTTAATAGTTTAATAGGATTAATAATTTTCAAGAAAATCAAACATGCACATATACATGTGTATCTTGGTCTGTTGTTCTGGCCCAGTCATCCTGGCAGTTCCTCTGTGCAGATGAAATAGTTCTCTTCAAATTGGAATCTAGCAAGCTAAGGAGCATAACAATGTTCCAATTTAAACAAAGCAGATCCTGTTCAGGTTGCCATGGGGTGTGATCAACCTAGAAGCATCTTGTCTAAGAAAAAGAGTCAATGTTTTCAGAGCCCAATTTATGATCTCTTGAAAAAAATTTCACCTATATATACTTTAGGCATGTTACCAATATTAACTAATGTGTTGTTGCTTTTCTTACTAAAAATATTGATAGACAGACAACTTAACTAGATAAAAATTTACTGAAGTTTTTTTTTTTTTTTTTTTTTTTTTTAAACTATAGTTTAGGACTCATGTGGAAAAGCTAAAGAATTGAAGAAACGTGGTAGAGAGCTTTGTTTAATAGTCAATGTCCTTCAGTTATTAACTCCTGAGAGAATGAGATAGCCAAATCAGTTTTGCAGTGAATGAACCAGGACCATTATATTCTCCCTGGGAAAATGAAATGCTAATTATATTGGTGTTTTAAATTCAAGTAGCTAATTCTTTCATTTACCTGTGGGAACACAGGAAATCACCTATGTGAAGGTAAATTATGATCTACAGGAGGACAAAATACCAAATTCCTCTTTTTATACAGGTAAAATATAAGAAATTATTTCTACTCAAATATTTATATTTACATTTCTGTGCAATATATTTTTGCACATATTTTGTTTCTTTAAAAAAAGCATATATAATTGACATTTGGAAAACTGACACTTTCTTCAACAAATGGTGATGTTCAAATAGGATGTCTACATGAAAAGTATAAGAAGATCCATATTTATTATCTTTCATAAAACTTAATTTCAAATTCATCAAAAACCTCAACATAAAGACAGTAAAACTAGATCAGAAAGAAGAAAAAGTGAAGAATAGTTTGGAGCTAATTGTATTACATTTAATTAGTTTATCTTTGTGTTATTTAAATGCTAATTTATCTGCTCTCATAACTTTTTTTCAATCTGTACATTGTATTGTAATGTTTATGTCAAAAATCTCTTGTCTCAAGTTTGTATAAACAATGGATATGATTTTTTTCTCTGCCTTATCAGTATAGACTGATCACCCAATAATAAAGAAATAAGCAGGAAAGAGAATAGGCTGGGACTTCCACCAGCCAAGAGGAAAGAGAGAGAAATGTAAGACAGATTGAGCAAAAGGAGGAGAGGAGACATCATAAGAGTTCAGCTGGAGAATGGAAGGCCTTAGATGCAAGATTAAGGAGATTTTTGGCTGAGGGTGTCCCTATATTAGCTTAGAGGATTAAAATAGATCGATTGATTGCCCAGGTATTAAGGTAATACTTCAAATAAATCTTGGACTCTTTGTGTCGTTATTGGGGAATTAGCTAGGATGAAGAGCAACAGGGACTATATTCATTTACTGATTATATTTATATTAAAATTACATTTACAGCCCTATATAATTAGACCATGGGCAAAATGTGAAAAGTCTATATATTTATCCAAACATATGCTCATGACAGAAAGTATATTTTTAAGGATAAGATTAGGGAACTATCACATGAATTAGCACTCTGCTGAGATTCAGTTTCTACTATGGAAGATTGAAAATAGAAATGAAAACAAAATCGTCTTGAGCATATTCAATGCATTCTTTACTCTCTAATCTCACATAACTCACAAAAGTTCATTGTCAAATTTTTGTAAGCATTTGCTCAGAACTATCTTGGTAACATAGTCATATCTGTGTTTTTTATCTTTATAATTCTGCTGCAAAATTACAAAGAATAAAATTGTCTCCCTATATTCTGTCTTCCTTCTCCTTCACTTAACAAATGATCTACGTAAATATTTTTAGATTTTAGTAACCTAATATAAGTTTTCTCTTTCTCTCTTGCTTGGCTCTCCCTCTTTACTGTTTCTTCAACTGTGATGAATAATTTGTATTGTTCAGTAGTTTAAACAAAAGCCATATGTTTTTCAAATCATGCTTGAATGCTATTCCTCTCTGATCATCCTAAATTTTCCTGGGTTAATATCTGTACTTGCTCTAAGCTACATAGGAAATAAAATGTTATTACTACTGCAAGGTTGCCATTAGTTCAGTACAGCTGGGTAATAAGAAGAAGCCTCAGAACATTGTACTTAATTCATTGAATTCCACAGAGTCCAAGCGTTGACCTTGTAGGTTCAGAAATATGAAACTGCTGTATCTCACAGTTAATTGAAATCAGACACTTGCTACCATGTCCCAGGAATGCATAGCATTTATGTGAACACCCCCCCCCCCAAAAAAAAAAAAAACTAGTTTTTTCACTTACTGTTGGAAATACAGTTGTTAAGTAGACTGAATACTTGTTTGAGTCTGTACATGTATTCCCACTATAAGTCATGACATTAAGGAAAATGATTGGAATTTACATGATGAACAAGTAAAGCAATTGGTATTATTTGAATATCTAATCTAATCTTAAAAACTTGTCACAAGCATTCTCATTCTTTGCTGTAAGAGGCATTTGTGTCAAGTACATTGTGTCAAGTACAAGAGCGAACCATCCAAGGCTACATTTAATGCATGGTTTTGCCTGTCATTCTGTTCACTATAGCATTCTGTCTTTGTTTTGCTTGATAACCATTTTACTTTGTGATGAATCCAACATTTTGTTACAGAGCTTTAAAAAGATTCTTTCAGCCTTCCTGGACAAAGCATCTGCATTTCAATGACTTCAATGGTGTGTTGAAAATTTAAGCCATCACAGACTTTGACAGAATCTTTGATTTTAGACTAAAGAAATTATGATTATGTGAACTATATAAAAAATAGTCTTCCCAACCAAAACTGGAATGCATAGGCTTTTGTAAATTACTACCTAACATTGGATATTTTCAAATACATATATATATATATATAAAATTTCAGGTACCATAACCCAAAAGATGATAAAAAACATATGAAAGCTATTATAATTATTGTATAAACTTAATAAAACAAATGTTATCTAATTATATAATTATTATCTAGACATCTAATAATTTTACCAATACCAATAACATATAATGTTCAACTCCATTTTATTTTGATTTAAGATGTTTGAGAAAAATTGAACTACATTTAATTTAATCTGAATTGACAAGAAAAACATCAGTATAAAAATTTTAAAAGAAAAACTCAGGGATATATAATTTTATTCTTAATTTTTAAAGTTTTACTACAGCATAATTTAAAGCAAAAATATAAATAAAACTAAATAAGAAGTGAATAAATTTGTAAATATATATATAACTGACTAATTTTGTGTCATATACTACATTTAGAAATACCTGTTAATTTGGAAGAATTTTGAGAATTTTAAAATTCTGACACATGCTGAAAAATGTTAAATTTAGCTGAAACTTTATATGTCATATAAAGCCATTTTACTTTCCATTGAATGCATAAGGCAATAAGTAGAATAGTTATGTACAAAAATATTTGGAACATTTTGCTAATTATAATTTGTACAAACAGTTTTTGAATCACAACAGATATTTGGTAAATCAGATTAAAATTTCAGCTTAGAGTCATTCATGACATAGTTGACAGTTTATCGAATTCTCTTGTAATGCATAAATAAGTCAGATAAGTTCCATGGAAAGAGATATGGTGACAAAACCTCCTTGCTTTTCTTTTGCTAAAGTGACTTGAATCAAGCCAATACAACCTAATTCTGTTTTATAAGAAAAAACAATTTTATCCATGAATATAATATGAAGGATATGCATGGTAACTGATATTCCTGACTATAATAACTATACTAATTACTCATTTTATTGATTTTCTTTTTATTAATTTATTCATATGTTATGATAAATCAGATTTTATTAGTACATATTGTTCTTTTACTTATGCTCTGGGGCCACTCTCCATCTCACCTCTACTTCAGGGAGAAGATATTTTCAGTATATTTTTCACTGAATATTCAAACTTGAGAACTAATCTGAGTATAAGGATAAGATTTAAAATTCTGTAGGTGTAGGCCGGTATAGCTACATGGTAGTAGTGGACTCTTTTCTCAGTTCTGTGACCTCACTGTCTCTGGCGAGCTAGCCAGCTTTCCAGTACTACCCATGCTTACCAGGAAGGCTTGCCTTCCTGTTGAGCAGACCTTAAGTTCAAGCAGACAACTGTCGGTTACCACTGACAGGGGCCTATCACTCACTGCACTTTTGCGTGTCTTGCCATGCTGGTAGTTGCTGTAACTCATGAGTGTGTTATCGCTGGATCGTGTTATTTAGTAGCTTTTTCCCTTGGAAGCTTGCATAGTATTTTTCTAGAAACAATGGAAGACAGATCTCAGGAAAGAGGCTTTCAGGTCAGATCCAGCTGGAGTTATGTGAGTCTTCTGGTTTAAATGTGCCCTCTGGTGTCTTCAGCATGTGGACTCATTCTACTTGTTGTAAGAAAACTAAGGCTATCCTTTCATCTTAGCTCTAAACTTTGTCTCTGGATCCATCCCATAATCAGTCACTAAACTCAGACACTATTGCATAGGACAGCAGGTGTTTACTGAAGGGACCTTGATATAACTGTCTCGCACAGAAGTGGATGCTCACAGTCATCTATATGATGGAACACAGGGCCCACAATGGAGAAGCTAGAGATAGAACCCCAGGAGCTGAGGGTGTCTGCAACCCTAGAAGAGGAACAACAATATGAACTAACCAGAATCCCCAGAACTTGTGTCTCTAGCTCCATATGTAGCAGAAGATGGCCTAGTTAGCCATCATTTGGAGGAGAGGACCCTTGGTATTGCAATCTTTATATGCCCCAGTTCAGGGGAATGCCAGGGCTAAGAAGTGGGAGTGGATGGGCAGGGGAGCAGGGTGGGGGGATGGGGGAGGGAACTTTCAGGATAGCATTTGAAATGTAAATTAAGAAAATATCTTCAAAAAATGGAAATAAATAAATAAATAAATAAATACTGTGGGGGGGGGGAACTAAGGCTTCATCTGTCATCTATATTGTTCTCTTAGTCACTTGGACTCAGGTATTTGAATTGACTAAGCATTCCAAATGAAGTTTGGTTTGTGTAGTACTGAGATTCTTGTCAGTCCATGGGTCTTCTGAGGTGCATTGTCAGCCCAAGTAGTTGAGCTTTCTCTTGAATATATATGTACATGCACATATACTTCTTTCTGCTGTGCATAATTTAGATGAAATAAATTACTGCCATTCCTTGGATCTTTATGAAAAAAACTTGGTGTTCTTTCGGTTTCAACCCTTGTCTTTCCTTACTGATCTCTGCCTCTCCTCCTCAGCTCAAACCTTTTCTGTTTATTTTCTTTTACATTGCATATCGCCTGCAGTGTGGCCCCTTCATAGTCTCTTGGTTTCAGTGGTTACTGGTGATGTATATTGCTTTGGAACTAGGGACTTCAGATGAGAGAGAACTTTCCGTGTTTGCCGTTCAACATCATATTTTTTAGTTGCATCTATTTACTTGTAAGTTTCATTATTGTATATTTTCTTTACAGATGAGTAATATCTCATTGTGTATATGCACCATGTGTTTACTATCCATTTACCTGTTGTAGGACTATACCAATGCCTGGCAAATATGGAGGTGGAAGCTCACAGTCAGCTATTAGATGGAACACAGGGTTCCCAAGGAAGAAGGAGCTAGAGAAAGTACCCAAGGAGCTGAAGGGGTCTTCAACCCTCTAGGTGGAAGAATAACTATGAACTAACTAGTACCCCCTGAGCTCATGTCTCTAGCTGCATATATAGAAGAGGATGGCCTAGTTGGCCATCAGTGG
>LR753443.1:0-13958 GCA_902729485.2 Mus minutoides | reverse complement strand
AAGAAAATTTTATTCCCTGGCTATTTTGAATAGGGCAACTGTGGACATTGTAGAGGAAGTGTCTGAGGCCATTATTTGAGTCTTTTGGAAATATTTCAATTAGGGGTATATAGTAGATCTATTTTTAGAATTGGAGGATGTCTAGAGTGGCCATATCAATTTGCATTCCCACTGACAGGAAGTGAGTGCTTTCATTTTCCCACAACCTTACCCTCATGGTTTCAGTTGTTTTATTGTTCTTGGATATTTTGTAGGGAGAGAGATGAATTCTGAACACTGTTTTATTATACATTCCTTGAATTGATGTGGGTTATGATATATTTTGTGGTATTTCTTATAATACTATATTTATACCCACAGATAAATGTAATTACCACAACTCGTCAAAAAATCTTTTGTTTACAGCATACAGAGATGGTTGCAGAAAACTACAACTGGACATGATACAAAGATTAATCAACTGCTGGGTGCAGAATCTCAACTGATATAGAATATATATATATATATATATATATATATATATATATATATATATATATGTGTGTGTGTGTGTGTGTGTGTGTGTATGTGTGTGTGTGTGTGTGTGTATCACATATGCATAAACACAACATATATAATGTAATAATTCATGAAGGAAGAACTAAGCTATTACTTTGAGAGAGCTTTGACTATTTGTAGCTGGGCATGTGGAAAGGAAGAAGAAAAGTAATGTAATTCTATTTTAGATTCAAAAGTTATTTTAAAAAAGTAAAAAAGAAAGAATAGTGCTAAGTGCAGGGTTAGATATTTAATCAAATTCTTTAGAGTTTCTATTTTCAGCGCAAGTTTATGTCAATGGCATGAGAATAATAAGGCTGCAGAAACAGTGGAGGAGCCATCAACACCTAATAATCCCTGTTGTCTAGTAATGATCTCACTACTCTCTTAATCTGGCATGCATATTTCAGGTGACCAAAGTAACCATGTTTTTTACTTTTAAGTGCTTTAAAATACATTCTGAGAATGACAGACATTAAAATTGCTTTCATTCTTTTTCATGTTTAATCGACTATCTTTTTCCCTTTCAAGAAATTGGTTAATAAGAAGGGAATAAATTGATTTACTGTAGTTTTCTTCAGTAGTCACACTTGAATAAACTTTGTCTTTTGCATTACTATAAAAAATGCTAAGCAAAAACAATGAAAATATATTTATGTATTCTAGTATTTTCTTAGCTTTTTTTAGTTATTCATTCAAGCCTTAGTTTTTCTGCATAATATTTGTACTCAACACTTTAATTATTTAAGAAATCCTCATTTGGGTATTCTAATATATACTCTATATAAACTAATATGTTTTGCTTTCTTTTATGCTATTTAAAGATAACATGGTCTTTATTCCTACCATGCAAAGTTTTACAAATATAGCTGATTTAAAAATATAATGACACTTGGACACTTTTTGAATTTATTGACTGATACAATTTATTTTACTCAATAAATAAATATAATAGAAATGAATTAAATATTGATGTTCCATTTTATATAATGTTCTTCCATTTACTCTTTAATAATAATTCTTACATCTCTCCTTTAAATTTTTTGGGATTGGGACTCTAGCATTATACCAAAATGAGTCATGGTCTATGCCTATTTTGTATTTTTCATTTAAGTACCTTCTAAATTGTACCATATTAAATTATTTATTAATAAAATAAACTATCTTATTTGTTCCTGTATTATTATTGTTATTTTATTGTTAAATATTAGTATTTCTATTCATGTTTCAGTCTCCCAAATACTTTCATTCTAGGCATGTACTTCTTGGCTTTCACAAAATCACAGTCTACATGACCAAGGGGCTTCTCTTCCCAATGATGGCCAACTAGGCCATCTTCTTCCATATATGCAGCTAGAGACATGAGCACTGGGGGAACTAGTTAGTTCTTGTTATTCTTCCACCTATAGGGTTGAAGACCCCTTCAGCTCCTTGGGTACTTTCTCTAGCTCCTTCCTCGGGAGTCCTGTGTTCCAACTAATAGCTGACTGTGAGCATCCACTTCCGTGTTTGCCAGGCACTGGTATAGCCTCCCAGGAGACAGCTATATCAGGGCCCTTTCAGCATTATCTTGCTGGCATATGCAATAGTGTTTATTTTTGGTGGCTGATTATGGGAAGTATCCCTGGCAGCCACAGTCACTGGTTGGTCCATCCTTTTGATTCAGCTTCACACATGATCTCTGTAACTCCTCCAATGTGTGCTTTGTTCTTAATTCTAGGAAGGAGCGAAGTATGCTGCAATACAGGGGAATGCCAGGGCCATTATGTGGGAGGGGGTGGGTAGGGGAGCAGGGCAGGGATGGGGAGGGTATGGGGAACTTTCTGGATAACACTTGAAATGTAAATGAAGAAAATATCTAATAAAGCCAAAATATCATTAAAAAAATCACAGTCTAATATCATCTTATAATCCATTTCTAATTACTTTTGAACAGTAGCTACAAATATGATACAAATAATTTCTTACTTACTAATAATTAATAGATTAAATAATATTAAAACAATTATAGATGTAAGCACAATATTTATCAGTGGAACTATCAGCATTGAATTAGAAAAAAATTAAACACTTCTTTAGTATGCATGCTCATAGTTGCACACAAACCTCTGAAATGCTGCAGAGATAGGCATACATAATCTCAGGATCTTTCCATGATGTGGTAAACTTTTAAACTTTAAAAATACAACCTTGTTAAATGTAGCATTGAAGCAACTCTTTCTTTAAGGATGGTATTAAAGTTCCTTTTACTCTTCAATTGCTATAAGCTGGCTGATGTGTTATGAAAATGGTTAATCTAATTTTAATTAAGTTTATTTAATTAAATTTCAACCCAATTTAATAACTTTGTAAGTAATGAATGTCAGCATGACAGAGGGTCAAATCATCTTAGTGCCACATAGTTCTTAATTGTAGATAATATAATATTTTTATGTGACTTGCTGTTAGAGTGTGACAGCAGATGCAACATTGCCTTGTTTAGACCAGGTACCCACAAAATTATGTTAATTTTGAAGATCAAAGTGTATGTTACTGAGAAATAATCGACTTTCTTAGAATATTTATTAAAGATGTATAATTTCCTTTAGAAAGACCCTGATGAATACAAACAGAAACGAGCTGTGAGGAAAACAAAGAAGTGATGTTTCAGGAGACATGTTAATACTTTGAGACATGTTAATACTTTGAGAAGAAAAAACAGCTAATAAGTTAGATAAACAATTAGCAAAGGTTCTTCAGGTTATTTTCTAGGTTTGATATATTTGTCTTTATATGTATTCTAGTCAGCTAAATGTAACTACTTTTTGTTGGTATTTTATTTATTTATATTTCAAATATTATACCCTTCCCAATTTCCCCTCCACAAACTCCCTATCCCCTTCCCCCTGCCTCTATGAGGGTGCTCCCAAACCTGTCCACCCACTCCCACCTCACCACTCTACCAATCCCCTACTGTCGGTCATTGAGCCTCCACAGGACAAAGGGACTTACCTCCCGTTGATACTCTGCTACATGTTCAGCTGAAGCTATGGATTGCTCCATGTGTACTCTTTAGTTGGTGGTTTCATCCCCAGGAGCTTTGAAATGTCTGGTTGGTTGATATTGTTCTTTCTACGGGGTTGCAAACCCCTTGAGCTCCTTCAGTCTTTGGTGTATCTTCTCCTTTGGGGTCCCCATCTGCAAACATCAAACCCAGACAGTATTATTGATGCCAAAAAGCAGTTACTGACAAGAGCCTGGTATAGCTGTCCCCTGAGAGGCTATGTGTATGCAGGTAGTCAAATATTAGATTAAGTGCAGGGAAACCAAGTATACCTTTTATAAGTTTCATCATACTTCTGTATGATAAAGCTGAACAGCAAATACTGATTAGCCATATAACTGTTTTACTTTGCTGAATAGAATACATCTTAGTTGCTAAGGAGTGTGTTATAATCTTTTGAAGTTGAAAATATACATAGTTAATGCAAGTAATCAACAGGCGAAAATGTAACATTTTAAAAGTAAAAGTCACTGTTTTAGATTAAAACTAAAACAAAAAACAGGCATAATTTTTTTTATTGTAGAGGCAAATTAGAATGACAATGGCCCAGGGAACACAGATGTAGATTATGCCAAATATCATACTCCAACATGAAGAAGTTTCATGACATTATCCTGCTGTGTTTTTAAAGATTCCAGACAAATTTTCTCTGTTTAATTTTTTCTTTTACTGAAAATAGATTTTTTAAAAGTAATATGTCCTGATTAGAGTTTTTCTCCCTCCACCCTTTCTGGTTCTTCCCCACCTCCCCTCCTATCCTATACCTCCTAATCTCTACTCCTTTACTTCTCTCATTAAGAAACAAACAGGCTTTTCTAAGTGATGATAATAAAATAAAATATAAAACAAGTTATTTAGATTTCTGTTCTCTGAGCTTTTTTCTGCAAGAATAAATTCTTTTGACCCTATGAATAAATTCTTTAAACTATGCTGTAGAGTTATTCCTTCTGCAATGAAATATTGACTCCTGGTGAGAAAAAAAGTACTAAGACTTAAGACGTCTACAAGGCACAGGAAGTTGCTGAGTCTAAGCAATATTCACAAACTTATTTTTAAGGTCACAAACGAGTTATTGCTTAGGGGAGGACAGTCCTTATTGCAGCTGCCTCCTAGTTAACAAGAACCCTCTGAAGGCAGAGTTTGTGAATAATCAATATATCATAGAAAAGTTTGCTTCAACTTGGAAATTGAACCAGCCATAATAATCTATCTCATCACTTAACAATAAAAAAAATCTACTAATTTCCCATTAGGAAATTAAAAATAGTTTTTAAAAATATAAAATTAAGGTTTGCGGCTATATGTGCATATTATGTGGTTAAGTTTGATTGATTATTTGTCTATTTATTTGTATATATTAAGATAATAGCTATCAAGGAGTTATAAGGAGTCTTACTTTGTATCAATTGGAAGTTACGAGTCAAGGAACAGAATCTAGTGATAACCTTATCAGTGACCAAGACTCAAGTGGTGAGGACTCACACAGCTACAGGGAAGGGGCATGCTTTATGTGTATCTCTATGACATTTCTCCCTCTTACAAATCAGCCAGATCCAGACATGGAGGCTACACTGTTAGTATGCATTCTTAACATTATTTAGGTTACTTTTTTGGGTCATTGTCAACTCATGATTTCACAAACTGAATACAAAATGTAAAGCAAGAATTTACTTTGGCTGATGTTTCTAGGACTTAAATTTAAGGTATATAGCATCCAAAGATGGTCTTCTTGCTGGCATAGAACATCCAGTGGTGAAAGAGAATGTCATTGCATATGGATCTGGTTTCCTTTGCCCTTCTTATAAATCTACCAGTTTTCATTATGAAATCTTCACTTAGATGACTTTAACTGACTACAGTAACTTTGTCTACATACAGCCTCAAGACTTCCTTAAGTTGTCAAAATCCTTGTTCTTCAATAATTAAACAATTTCAACAAATAGAGACCCAGAAGGCAATTAGGCTTAATAATTTTTAGATATTCTGTATAAGTTTATAATTAAATATTGACTTATTTATATAATTTATGCCATGTTTTCTCTTTAGCATATATGTGTGATATATGTGCTTTTGTAAAGTCATAGCTGCAAGTTTGTAGGTATACATTTGTGTACATGAAAACAGATGTCCTAAGTTTCAGGCCTAAGATTCATTTAAGAATTCTTCCTTAATTTCTTTCAACTTTATTCACCATTACATAAAAAAATTGAGCATATTTTCAAATTTTCAACTTGGAAATTTTGAGAGCATGTTGTTACCTAGTATTCATAAATCAATTTAGTTTTTAGTATTACAAACTTAGCTTAATATAATTGCATATGTGAATAAGATAGAAATCACAGAATAATTCATATTACAGTTGAGATAAACAGTATTTAGAAGTCTTCTTTAGTCTTTAAATTTTTTATTTTTTATGTATTTATGTGTACATTTGTGTAATATGTTTGTTCATGTGTGTCATGAGTGAGAAGATATGCATAAAGGATAGAAGGGTCTGTTAGATTCCCTGAGTCTGAAGTAATTAACATCATAATTAGGATCTGAACTTGTGTCTTTTACCTAAGAAGCAAATGGTCTTTCCTGCTGATCTACCTTTCTATCGTAGAATGATGATTCTTTCCTAATGTGATTACATAAAAGCCATTTCTAAAGGGTTTTCTTCTTAATAGGAAATACTCTGAATCACTAAAGAATGGTGCTTTTCTTTCTTTGATAGCCATTTCCTAAAATTTGAAATCTCCTTCCCTCATATAACTACCTTACCACTAAGTTTCTTGCAATCAATCTATATTTGAGATATTGGGTCCCATGGACAAAGAATAAATGAATAGTGGAGTAAATTATAAGGCCAATTTCTAGGCTACAACATGTTAGACATAAATGCATCATAATTTCTGTGGATTAAATATACTATATGGTGGCCTACAAAGAGTAGCTATAAATAAACCTTTATCTTTATTTAAAGACATAAAGTAAAACAAGGATTACTTGAGCTAAAATTTTTATGGATATCATATTTCAAAACCATCATGAAGACACAGAGAAATTACTCCTTACACTCCATCACATTTATTGTATTTATTATAAAAAGTAGTGGTAATATTTCATTTAGAATATTAGTATTATTTCCTAGACCATTCAGTTTATATTCAAAAGCTGTACGGAAAATCTAACCCTTATTGAAAAACACATCAGAATTAATTTAATTACTTCAAACATATAAACTTAGTACTTCTAATTATTTTCTTTTATAAGTTATTACTTGATATGGACTTCATATTCTGCCATGTGGAAATAACCATTTATATGTCACGAACTTGTAAAATGCCCATGCATTTTAATGGGAAAAAATCATAGAAATATTATCAGTTATTAGAGATTATTATATATTAGCTTTAAGTATAGGCATTTATTTCTGTTTCATACTCTCTAATTAGTATAAACTATATAAACAAAAGACATTGTATTTGGATTATGACCTCTATTCCTAAAATTCCTTGTACATTTTTTTGAATATTTTATTTTTCATGTTGTGATATAATCTTTTTCCTCATATACACTCTTCCAGTTCAAATGGACCTGGATGAAAAAGCAGCTGAATGTGCCAATTTGGCACACAAACGGTAGTCAGTCAATCATTCAACCATCTGAGTCCAGCAAAGTCCTGACAGAGTTTTTATACTTTGAACCAAAGGGGACTAGCTCTCAAAGGTTATACTTAACAGTGTGGTGAGAAGCCACTGTTCCCACTCTGCTTCTACTCTGGGATGTTGGCCATCTACCCAAAGCACTATTTTCTTAAACTCACTTTAAATTCTCAACATCTCCCTTGTAAATAACAGTTCAGCTTAAGAGAATTGTAATTTTGGCCATTTTTTTTATAGTCTTCCATTATAACATCCAAATCTTTCTCTCTTTGACTTTATTTCATTTAAGAGGAATGCCTGTACATTCTAGAAGTCACAGTAAAACACTTAATAATAAAGATGTCCTGGAGATCTGAGTTTCTACATTCCAGAGCAGCTACTGGCAAGAAGGTAGCCAGTCAGCCCTTCTATCTGTGTATATTCAATCCTGCGATGGTTTCCTTCCCCAGTTTTCTTTCTAAGGTTATACAAGTGTCCTCACAAAATTCCATTCAAATTTAGCTATATTGCAAACTAAAATGATTTCCTCAAATATTAAGTGATACAGATTTTATAAATGTTATAATATTTGTGAAATGGTGATATTGAAACACCTTATAGATTATTGATACAAGCTTTAGCTGAAAATGTGTACTTCACAAAGAATTTTATGCTTAGATTTAAGTGACAAGTCAATAACTCATTGATATTTGAAGTTAAATGATTAAGTAGTATCCTTATACTAATCCAAGCATTATTGATTTTAAATAATTGAATGGGGCCTAAAGATATAGATTTTTTATTTAAAGTCCTTCTTGCAATTATTTGATGACATGGCTTTGGATAACCTCCACCCACATGAATGTGGGCCACAGCAGCACAGCCTGGAGAAGTACCAACTGGATTAATTTAGAGACTTTCTGGTTAGTCAAACCATTCAGTAAAGTACAAGCTAAATTAAAGTCCTTGTATCAAAAGTTAATGAAATGAATGTGGAAAGAAACTAAAGATGACCACCAAATTGATATATGACTATGGTTTCATACCAGATGTGAAGTATATAAATTAGCCATAGTTGTCTATAGAAATACAACCAGCGGGATCTTGATACATTGTATTACTCAACTTTAAAATCTAATTATTTACATAATCTTGTACCTTAATGTTCACTCAGCTATACCACACCTGGGCATATACTGAAAAGATTATCCAACATATAACAAGGACATGCTCCACTATGTTTATAGCAGCCATATTTATAATAGCTAGAACCTGAAAGGAACCCAGATGTCCTTAAACAGTGGAATGGATAAAGAAAATGTGGTACATTTACACAATGGGGTACTACTCAGAAATTACAAACAATGATGTCATGATAAATTCTTAGGCAAATGTATGGAACTAGAAATATCATCCTGACTGAGGTAACCCAATCACAAAAGGACACACTTGGTATGTACTCACTCATAAGTGGAGACTAACAAGATCTTGAGGAAAGATTGGGAAAGATATAAGGGAGAGAGCGAGCAAGCAAGAGACAGACAGACAGACAGACAGACAGACAGACAGACAGACAGACACAAAGAGAAAGACAGACAGGGTTAGAGAGAGAATGAGATATAGAGACCAATGTAAAATTGACTTACTAAATTTTAAATCTGAGCTTGCATGACATTTTATTATGTTATTATTTAATGCATGTTTCCTTATATAATTGTTTCCACTTTAGAAACCACATAGAGTTCCCTTGAATAAACAAAATAAATTGTTTTCTTACTTAATACACATAGACTTCTCTTGAATAAACATAAATAAATTGTTTTCTTACTTAATCCATAAAGAAGTAAGTTTGTGAACAGGAAAAATCACATGCTGAATCAACAAAAACACTAAACAACAAACTCATAGGTTTTTGGGTTTTTTTGTTTTAAGTTTCTTCAGGAGAGGTGTGGTATTTTACCAGTTGTAGAAATGGAGATTTTGTTTTATTGGGCTCTACATTTTCCTAGCTTTTCCTAATAAGCAAGCCTCATTAACCTTCTTGTAGACCAAGTTTTCCTATGCTAGTTTAGATTTTTAAAATTCAAGTTTGTTTGGTGATTATTTTCTACATGAATTTATCTCATTCCATCTGGAATATTTCACTTCTCTTCTGAGGAAGATTCTCAGAGAATTACAGCAGAAAATCCCATTCCTCTATGGAAGTATGTTAGATTTTAATGATTCTGAGTGTTTGTTGTTGTTGTTGTTTGTTTGTTTGTTTGTTTTTACTTTCTGTGAGTTTATTTTGTATTAATAACAGAATGTTTCATAATGATTATGTAATTATGATACTTCCCCAAATTCTTCCCAGGTCATCTCCACTTCCCATCCACACAAGCCAATATCTTTATTGCTCTCTTTCATTATGACAGACCATAAATCAAAAATATTCTCAAAACCAAAAAAAGAAAAAAAAGAAAAGAAAAAGAAAAACATATAGAGCATATATAGATTCAGAAAAAAATTTTTGTCAATTAAAAATCCCATAAGGTGCAAATATCAGAAACTATGATTTATAATCATTTTCTTCTGTTAGTCATAATTGTTTGGAGATATATTCAGGAGTAAGGATGGAGGCCATTACTCTATGTGGTCCTAACCTGTGCAGGCCCTGTGTATGCTGCCACAGTTTCTATGTGTAATACGTGTATCAATACTGTGGTTTAGAACATCTTGTTCATGTCATCATCCCCTCTGGTTCTTACAGTCTTACCGCCTTCTGTTCCACAGGGTCCATGGGCACTGAGGGGAAAAATTGTTAGAGACATTCTATCAAGAGTAGAAGATGAAGTTTATTTTCTTCTTTCTGGCATATCTGTGAATGACCATGTCTGAAGGTTAATATGGCTCTTCATCCTGCCATCTCTAGATATATTACTTTCAAAATCTTGAAAACCGAACACAGGTTCACTCTCTTAAAAATTTCCATATTTTTTATCTCTCTAAAGAATAAGTGATACATCCCTAGGTATGTTTCCCTGGCACAGGAGCTAGAGAAAAAAATAAAAGAATGTTTAAGTTCAGAGACAAGCAAAAGAAAAAATAAACTGTTTCTTTAATTAGCTAAAAACTTGTTCAGACTCAGAAGAGACTGGATACATTCATTGTTCACAGACAGAAGGGCTGTTATAAGACAAAAGATTCAGAGATTATCCAAAAAAAACATAACACATACACCATATACACACACTCATAAAACATACACCCTCACACAACAATTACATAATATCCAAAGAAACACATATGCAAACACATGCAAAAAACAAATACACACACATACTCAGAAAACATACACACACACACAACAAATACATAAACATACAAATATAACACATATACCACAAAAATATACAAAATGATGCAATATGTACATATACACATAAATGAAAACACACACACACACACACACACACACAAAAAAAACCACAAGAGGCTGGTCAGAGATAAAGTAAGAGGTTCTGTAGTAATTAATAAGTAACCTCATACTTCAATAATATTGACATGTCAAATAATTCTCAGAAATAAGTTGTATGTAAAATCTCTGCTGACACAAATGTGCATAAATCTAAAATGTGAAAGCCTTCTTTCCACCTTAAAACATGATTTAAACTGCCAGCACCTTTCCAAGTCTTTCCATTGTACTAATTTCAAGTTGGAGTTCCTTTAGTAATTTGGTGTATGTGAGCATCCCTAATATCCATTTTCAAATATTAAGATGTTAAGAATATACAAGTTATTTTTTCCACATTAATATATTTGAAAGTAGCATCAATGGTGTTATAATAAATGTTCATATTTTAGTCTGTTGTGCAATCAGTAGGTATCTTTGTAACAGAGACATGCTATATTACTTAGCATGTATAGGTTTTCATTATGTCTTCTAAAGTTGGCCATTTTGAAGGATGTTTCAATATCTGCTGAGTATACACTTCTGATTTACATTTCCCAAAGTAAAATAAAACATTGTTATTTTCATGCAGAGATTCAACTTATGCTATTAAGTGCTTTTATGTGAAACAGGCACACTAGCTATTCTGTTTTATGTCCTTTCAGTGACTGCAAGGAAATGAACTTGAGAGTATGCCAAGATCTTACTGGTATAATGTTTAAAAGGCAATATTTTTGAGTAACGGGCATGTGGCCATGAAACTAAACCCAATTAAAGTGTTGTCAGTTACAACAAACTCTGGCTTGTTCTGCAGAGTCAGATAATACCGAATTTGGAGCCCTGAACAATGTCAAGCAGGTGTGAAACCCTGACAGGATCGACAAAGATTGACTGAGTGCTAAATCATCATCTCTGAAAAGGTTGTTTACTTCCTGATTGCTTGAAAATGTCTATCACTTTGGAAAAATATGCTTTCTGTCATATGGCTTAAAAATGTACATGTCTATCACATTTTCCTAAATTAAAGCTTGAGACTTGGGGATGGGCTTCAGCTTTACATAAGATGCAAGCAACAGAAACAGATTCCAGTGTTTATTCAGAAGGAATTTTTTGTTTGTTTGTTGTGATTATTAAGTTTAAAATCTCTATAATTCAAATGTAAAATCTCTATACATTGTTTGTGATTTATTTGTAAACAAAAAAGTTTACATTAATATTTATTTTAAAAATAACCTAATGCACAGAGTTTTAAACACTTAAACTTTCTTACATATTCCACTTGTAATACTTTTGTAAAATGGAAATATTTAAAAATATCACACACACACACACACACACACACACACACACACACTATAATGTGCTCAAAAAATTATTAAACTTAGAGTTAAATAAGGTCTGGTCTGTCCTTACATGGGTTGTTTTCAGGTTTCTGAAGAGTCCATGGTCTGACATAGAAACACATAGTGCTGAATCTTTCATTTACATTGCCATCTTTATTTGGTATTATTTAGTTTTTTAATCTCTCTCTCTCTCTCTCTTTCTCTCTCTCTCTCTCTTTCTCTCTCTCTGTGTGTGTGTGTGTGTGTGAGTGTGTGTGTGTGTGTGTGTGTGTGTGTGCATTTTCATGTCTATATACATGTGCTTAGAAGCCCAGTGTTGATGTTGGAAGTTCTTCTTGATAGCTCTTCATGCTATTCATTAAGGATAGACAACAGAATTCAGAGGGAGCTAGTATACCTAATCCAGGTAAGCAGACTGTTACAGAGAATCCCTGATTCTAGGTACAGGAATCACAGATGAGCCCAAGTTCACTTACTATTTACTTTGAGTCCCAGAATCTAAACTTTAATCCTTTAATTTTTTTTATTTAGGTTTTGATAAGGTGTTTGTTTATAATTTACTGTGATTACATTCAACCACAGACTCTCTCCTTCCTCATTTTTTTCACTCAAGGAGAACTTCAGCTAGGCCCCTTCATACCCCAAATCCCTTTCTTTCTTTCTTTCTTTCTTTCTTTCTTTCTTTCTTTCTTTCTTTCTTTCTTTCTTTCTTTCCTTCTTTCCTTCTTTCCTTCCTTCTTTCCTTCTTTCCTTCTTTCTTTCTTCTTTCATTCTTTTTCTTTCTTTTTCTCTTTCTTTCCCCATGTCTCTGTCTCTGTCTCTCTTTCTTCTTATATACTATTTTAAGGTACACAAGCTGTGTTAAGTAGAAAAATAACATTTGAATCAGTGGTAGACTTCACAGACTGTATAAAATGGTGATTGCAAAAATTAGCAGCTAGAAGTGTTGTGGTTATAATGGATGCTGTAATGGAACGTGTGTGCAATTGTAGTATATCTTAAAGGCTAAAAATCTATTAGTGTAGTCAACATCTAACATCAATTTTAAAGGTATTTACTTTCTGATATTTTTATAGATCACTATACTTTTAGTTTCAAGATTACATTGTACATCATTTATATTGAAAGAACAGGTTAAAAGAGCAAAATGTCACCTCTAAGACTTTGATATATTTTCAAGACTCCTTTCTCTTTTTTCAGTTTTTCCCATGTGGCTATCCCTGGTTGTCAACTTGACTATATTTGGAATGAGCTACAATCCAGAATTGGAAGGCTCACCAGTGACCCTAACCTGGAGGCTTGGAGATAGAAGTCAACCTAGGGACGAGAATAAGAACTGTAGATCCAAGCATCTCCATCATAATATAAAGGATGGAAGCAAGAATTTCAGCAACAAAGGATACTACTGAATAAATAAATGCATCAGTCAAGGAAAATCTTAAATCTAAAAAGTTTCTGATATAAAATATACAAGAAATTTAAGACATTATGAAAAGACCACACCAAAGAAAAACAGGAATTCAAGAAGATGCCTGGCTCTAAGGCCCAGAAAATATATTCCATAAAATCATAGAAGAAAACTCCCTTAATAAAAAAAATTCCCTATAAACATACAAGGAGGTTATATAATAACTAATAAATTGGATTATAAAAAAATCCTCTAGCCACATAATAATCACAAAACTAAATTAACTGCAAAAAGAAATATTAAAACTGCAAGGGGAAAAGGACAGGTAACATACCAGCAGACCTATCATAATTACACCTGACACAGGACACTAAAAGCAAAAACAGGGCCTGGGAAGATATCTTGCAGACTCTAAGAGACCATGGAAGTCATCCCAGTCTAGAAATCAAAACTTTTAATCATCATAGCTGGAGAAACCAAGCTTTTCCAGACAAAACCAAGTTTAAACAACGTCATCCTACTAATCTATCTAGCCCTGTAGAAGATATTAGAAGGAAATCTTGAACCCAAG
>LR750812.1:187834-284339 GCA_902729485.2 Mus minutoides | reverse complement strand
GAAGAGGAGGAGGGAGGGGAGGAGAAGAGGGAGAGGGGGATGGGGAGGGGGAGGGGGAGGGAGAGGGAGAAAGGAAGGAAGGAAGGAAGGAAGGAAGGAAGGAAGGAAGGAAGGAAGGAAGGAAGAGAAGGAAGAGAAGTAAGCCGCCAGCTGTATTGCAGAGCCCCGATGAATGAGGAGCATGTATGCTGCCATGTCAGACTGATATCCCTCGTTGGAAAGTCTGGAGTCTGCCCTGATGCCTGCTTGGTTGGTTGTAAGGGCCAGGTCACAGCAATGGTGACTTTCCTCTTGGCAAACCTGATACTGTTTCCACTTTGCATTTGCATGCAGGTCTCTGAATTAGCACTGGTACTATAGCAGCCTGCTTTTCCTACCCATTGAATGCTCCAGCTCTCCAGGTGTTATGGCATGGGCTATTGCAAAGCACTACAGCCAAGAAGTGATTAAAAGAAAAAGGAGGGAAAAGTGTCTGGATAGATGCTTCCAGACGCCCCAGAAGGATGTCCTGTCACCTTCAACCTGGCCAAGTTTTGCATCTTGAAGTGGTCCTCTCTTTCCAAGCATTCTTTATTCTTGAGTAGAATTCCTGCTCTACTCGTCCCTACCAGGAGGGATCTGAGAGTGGAGCTTCTCCTGAGGGCAAGGTGGACCACATGAGAAATCCAACTTTACAAAACAATGATGACAAGAACCAAGCAAGCGCCATCCTGGCTTACAAACTCTCATTTCCTCTGTAAAGCATCCTTGTGGTGTAGATGCTAAGGAGAAAGCTGAGGCCCAGGGAGGCTATATAACCTCTCAAGGTCATAGAGTAGCCAACCATGGTTAGAAGCATTGAGGCCTTACTTAGAGCTCTGATCTGGACATTGGACTTCAGAGCCTCAGACAGGAGCTGTGGGTCAGGCTGAGATTCTCATCTTGACATTCCCGGTAGGCAGGCCTTGGAGTGATGTGTGTAACTTTCTCCATTGTCGATTGCTTTACATCTATTGCCTTATCCACAGACACTTCATATCTGATTGTCACAGGAACCTCTGACATGGTCACATAAGCTCCTTCCCCTCTGATCCTCCTTCATCTTGATGTAAGAACTATTTAACAAACTCACCACAGCTCCCCATCACCCTAAGATCCAGTTAAGAGTCTTGATCCTGCCTTGTAAGTCCCCATGCCCTTCAGCAGGACGTCCCATCAGCCTCTGCTTAGCCACTCAGTGAGCCCTGCTCTGCAGCCTTTCTCCTCTGCTCATGCCGGTATTGAGCACTTCCTGCATGCAGTCTCTTTCTCTCTCACACACACACATACACACACACACTCTCTCTCTCTCACTCTCTCTCTCTCACACACACACACACACACTCACACATTTCTATTGGAGCATAGCCATATTATTTTATTTATATATATTTTTAGGATGGCTTTCATAATCCAGCAGTAGAACAAAAGCTGCATTGGACTGGAGAGATGCTCAGTGGTTAAGAATACCAACTGCTCTTGTAGAAGACATACCCACATGATTGTTCGTAACCACCTGTTACTCCAATGCCCTCCCTCTTCTGGACTCTGAGAGCACTGAACACACATGGTAACATGTGGGTTAGACAGGGACCGGTCTGTTTCTTCTACAAAGGGACAAAAAATGAGAGGTAGCACAGGTACGCAAGGTGTGCAGCACGCAGCCCCAGTGAGACATGCATGGTGACTGTAATGATGTGCGGTCAGAGAGGGCCAAGGGAATATGAAGGAGTATGTAGAAGTGCAGTCTGTTTGTGTATTTCTCCTCAATGCCCTTTCAAACCTGTTGAAACCTGATCCTGTATGATAATAGGAGAGAGACTATGTGGTGATTGGATCGTAATTGGAGCTACCAGTGAATGGGACCAAGGAGACATGAGAGCTTACCTCCTCCCTGTACTTAATACCCTGCAAAGTTATAAAAAGTCAGCCCTCTGCATCAGGAAGAGAATGCTGGCTGGACAGTGAATCTGCCAGCACCTTCATCTTGGCCTTCCCAGCATCTACAAATAAATAAATTTCTGGGTTTTTTTGTCATTTAGTTGCTAATATTTTATAATATCAGCCCTAATGTTCTCTCTCTCTCTCTCTCTCTCTCTCTCTCTCTGTGTGTGTGTGTGTGTGTGTGTGTGTATGTGCAAGAGAAAGAGAGAGAAACAGAGAGAGAAGCACAGAGAAACAGAGAGAAAGAAACAGAGAGAGAGAAACAAAGAGAGAGAAACACAGAGAAACAGAGAGAGAGAAACAGAGAGAGAAACAGAGACAGCAAGACTGTGTGTGTGCTTGCACACACGCATAAGAGTGCAGGTGTTCACACAGATCAGAAAAGGGTTGGATAGCCTGGTGCTTAGACAGCTGTGAGCTGCCATGTGTGTAAAGGGATTAGAGCCTGGGTCCTCCACAAGGGCAGCCAGTGCTCTAACTGCTGAGTCATCTCTCTAGCTCCTGAGCACTTCACAAAGCTCTGTAAGAACTTCACTAAGCTAAGGCTCAGAGGCTGCATTCTGGATAATAAAGCAGCCAAGTCATGCGGCCAGGACTTAAGCCCACTACCACCAAACTCCTCGTTAGCCACGAAGGGACGCTGACTGAGGTGACTTCCTTACCCCCTGTCTCTTGATCTGTAAGAGTAAAACAGAGACCCTTCTGAACCAAGAGGTGAGGGATTGCTTGTGAGGGAAGATGTTGTTTTCTAAATTCCGTTCAGAAAATGGGGGGAAACCTGGCAAGAGACAGGCTTGTTGAGTATTAAAGAGGACTTAGTATTCAATACTTTGCAACTTCATAGGGCTCACCTTATCCACTAACTCTTTATCTGAGAGAAAATAGCCTAGAAACTCTACATGTGGCGGCAACCTCTGGTCTGGATAGAACAGTGAGCTTGGAGGACCTGATGTGGCTGAAGTAAGGCTTGTCACACAATTTCTCTGACATTAGGTAGTGAGAAGAACCACAAGCTTGTTTGTCGTAAGACATGAGAGCATCACTTGCAGGCTCTGACCTCACTACAACGTCAGCTCTGGCTACTGTGACATCTGAGTGGTTAGGAACGGCAATGCTATGCCAGTATACTTGGTTGAGAAAGACCTGGATCCCCAGGACCAACCATCCAACAGGTGGAATCCAGATGCTAGGAGTTCCTGGAAGGCCTGGTGTGGCATAGCTCCAGAGGGGACTGTCCATTGACAGCTTAGTTTCATTAGGCAGCTGAAAACACAGGTGCAGGATCCAACCCTCGTGGGAGGAAGCTGGCACACACAGAACAGGAAATGCCGGCTACAGAAGACAGAATGCCAAGCACTGTAGCAAACTGAAACCCAGGTGGGAAACGGAAGCCGGAATCTCCAGACAGAGCCAACATCATGCAGGTCCTTCAGTTTACTGCAGCAGGACAGCTGCAGAAGCACCAAGAAGCCTATCCCATGTGTGTACCAGGACCCAGGTCTAAAGCTGAGGCATGGATCTAGTCCTCTCCTCAGATGGAGAATAGTTGCCATTATATACTATGGTCCTGATCAGGTGGGATCCATCAAGGCTGTTCTGATGCTCTGAGCTTCCTTGCTGTTGATAAAGCTAGGTTAACATAATATGAAAGTAACTATTGTAGGGCTGGAGAAATGGCTTGGTGGGTGTCTGCTGCACAAGCATGAGGTCCTGAGTTCAGATCCCAGAACCCAGGTGAAAAGCCAGGGTTGACCCCAGTGTTTGTAACCTCAGTGTGGGTTTTCTGGCTGCCAGTGTAGCTCCAATCTCAGTGAGAAACCCTGTTTCAAAGGAATATGGTAGAGATTGATAGAGCAGGAAACCTGACTCCTCCTCTGGCCTCTGAGTACATGCACACAGGTAATATCCACCTGCATATACTTGTACACACACACACACACACACACACACACACACACACACACATACACACACACACACACACACACACACACACACACACACACATACACACAAGTTTAAAGTAACCATTTGGAAGGTTCTAATTCAGTAAGATTCATTCCATAGTCAATGTTGAAATCATTACGAACTTTATCCTGAAATATTTCCATCATTCCAAAGCAAACCCTTTCTCCATGGAGCAGATTCTCCCCATTCTCCTCCTCTCCCAGCCTAGCGCAGCTGCCTATCTGCATGCATTCTGTCTTTGTGGGTGATTTATTAATCTTTGACATAAGTGAAATGTCCCAGTAGTTGGCCTGTTCTTTCAGGTTTTTTTCTCTTAGTGCAGTGGCTCTCAACCTTCCTAATGCTGTAACCCTTTAATACAGTCCTTCATGTTGTGGTGATCTTCCAACCATAAAATTATTTCCATTGCCGCATCATAACTATAATATTGCTACTCTTATGAGTAGTAATATCTGTGCTCTTTAATAGTCTAAGGTGACCGCTGTGAAAGGGTCATTTGACCACCGAAGAGGTCATAGCCCACAGGCTGAGAATCACTGGCTTAGTGTAATGTTTTGGGGGCTCATCCATGATGCTATATCCATCAGTACAGACATTTCTTCAACATTTGTGGGACATTGATTCCAGTACCCTCGGTAGGCACCATAGTATAAGGACACTCACAATGATTGTATAAAATGCTACAGTGCTTACATTTAACCCACATACTTAAATCCTCTCCAGATGATATAATATTTAATATAGTGTAAATTCTGTGTAACTTAACACTGCATTGATGCATGGTTGGTTGAGTTTGTGGTGGTGGAATCTTTGCAGGCTCAACTCTTCCTTTATATACTTGAAGCACATTCTATGGTGTTCATATACCACATTGATTTATTTCTGCAGACATTTCGACCTGAGATTATCAAGGCATACAAGTCAGAGCATCAGGAAAGTGTCAGGTGGGGTCAGGAGTACATATATACACAAGCAGCATGTTTTCCCACACAATTGTGCCTCTTAAACAAAATGGAGAAAGGGCCAGTTGGTTGTATCCCTGTAATCATGCACCACTCTGCACTGCGATATGTTCCAAGCATCACATCATATGCATGCACAAACTATGGTGGCTCCAGCATCCCGTGGGAGAGAATCTTCCAGGCCTGCCATTGTCCTGTGTGTGCTGTTGTTAGTGAACCACCATTGGGAAGCGGATGACTACTTTGTCTTTCAAGGTGGTGGAGTAAGTGTCAAAACAGCCTGGCACATTCTCTCTTGTGATCTTTCACTCTCATACGTGACCACAGAGTAACAGGCACACATTCAGACATAGACCAAAGACCGATGCTCACCGGACACCCACTGAGGCTTAAATAGACAAGGTAAGATCTTTAGGAGGCCACCTTCCTTCCTTATTTTTAACCAGCTATTACCCAAGTAACAGACAAGAGACCTTTGGGATTATAATAAGCTTTAAAGCACTGGAGCTGGGCAGATATCAACTCTGTGAGTTTTTTGTCTGCTTTCACGCCTTGAACCCCAGTGTATTTCCTGCCATATGTTTGTGTTGCTCCTTCTTCATCAGGCTAGCCCTTAGAGCCACATGCTCATGATTCACATGACCCCCGCTTCATCAGGCTAGCCCCTGGAGCCACATGCTCAGGGCCCACAAGACCCCAGTTTCATCAGGCTAGCCCTCAGAGCCACATGCTCACGGTCCACATGACCCCAGCTTCATCAGGCTAGCCCTCAGAGCCACTTGCTCAGCGTCCACATGACCCCAGCTTCATCAGGCTAGCCAACTGGATCCACATGCTCAGGGCCCACAAGACCCCAGCTTCATCAGGCTAGCCCTCAGAGCCATATGCTCATGGTCCACATGACCCCAGGCGACTTCCTGCTTCCTCCTCTCCAGCTCTCTCATAGTCCCTACCTGACTGAGACCCCAAACACTGGAATCTTTGCTCCGCCTAGCTCTCCTCTGCCCAGCTGCAGGCTGTCAGCAACTTTTATTAACCAATCAGAGATAATTGCCCGGCAAGGTTTACACAATAAACTGGTGTCCTTCCATTCTGCTTGTCTTGGGACAACCAGATCTTGGGATACAGAATTTAGCATTTGAATACATAGCAACAGACCAAGCCCCAACATTCCTTCAGCAACACTCACCAGTAACTGTCAAGTACCAATTTAAAAAATTGCTCCTGAATTTTTTGCCTCCCTCTTAGTCCACTTGCTACAGGGAATACCTGATTCAATGCTGGTGAAGAAATGGGACTCCATAAGAGTCCCATTAATTAGTCTGAGCTGACTTTGCCTCTACTTTTCTGTAGGCATTTCCCTAACAGCCAAGAAATCAGGGTGGGCAAATGCTCCTTTATGCCTTACTTCTGTGCTATTCATAAATGAAAATCACTGTTAATTTAGAGCTTGACAGCTGTGGTGCATTGGTAAGTCCACGGCAGCTGTCATCAGGACGCCAGCTTCTTTTCCAAACAGATGTTTAATTTGACTTTAGTGTGCCTGCCAGTTTTTAGGCAAAAGAGAAGGGGGAGCAGACACAGAAGTCATCATTATAGTCCTGATTTGGTTTCACTTCAGGGCATAAATCGGAATGATTAACAATGACAGAAGAATTACTCTAATTACAGTTTTGGGTTCAGAACCAGTTAGCTATCATCTCCTGCATGGTCCAGAGTCCAGCTTTCATTTCCTTTAATTTTTTTTTTCTTAAGTGAGAGGCTGTTTTGTGGTAATTGTACCCAGGCTCTGAGCAATCTTCCCAGCTTTCAAAATGCAGGAAAACTCGGGGAATGGAGAAGGAGTGAGAACCCCAGATGGATGTGACAGGGCTGGTCCTGTCTTATAGCTCCTGAGTCAGGACACTTTGGAGAGTAGACAGAGATCTCAGAACCGCAGCCAGGTTCCATATCCATGCAGGTCGATCACACTCATGCGGCCAGGCAGCTGGCTTTGGGCACGTTTGCAGTATGCAAATGGTCCTCAGTATGTGAAATTCAGCTCATCTGTGGCTCTTGTAGAAACTCAGTGAGTGAGGACATACTTCGTCAGTCTGCCGTCTCAGTCCACACTGCTTGGAGGACTCCCAGTCTGCACCAACTCCTAGGTCTGTTTTCCTTATTCTTGTTCTTGTGTTTGACTCTCTGTAGCCTCACTTAGATTTGACTTTCATTCTTTGGTATGTGTAATGTCCCATCAGTAGTCTATGGTACCTCGTGGACAGTGCTTCTCTCATGAGGACTTTAGAGACCCTCTGGGGTCTCTACAGCACAGTACTTCATATCGTATTTGCTTCTTTGGACATTGAAATAGAGGACTCACCTTAGCATCATCAGTCAATACCTTGATGTGTGTTGTACTGAAGATATTTCCAGCTCAGATTTCCAAATCTTGATTGTCAGCTTGACAAGATGAAGAGTCACCCAAACAACGTATCTGTGTGGGAGTTTCCGGTTTGGGAAAACTGAGGATGGGAGACCTAACGTAAGTATAAGTGGCAACAACCCATGGGCTGGGGTCCCAGACTGAATAAGAAGGAGAAAGCAAGCTATGCACTTAGCGTTCATCTCTCTGCTTCCGGAGTGTAGAAAACTGTGAACAGCTGCCCCTCCCCCACCCCTGCTGAGGTGGACTGTGTCCTTGAACTGGGAACCTTCCTCCCCTATACTGCTTTTGTGGTAGTTTTTTGTTGTTTGTTTTGAGCACAACAAAGAGAAAAGTATTAACATACCACCACAAAGCACTGGCAGCAGACATCTCAGATTCCAGCTCTGAAAGCATGAAGTCTGACTGACAGATGATGTACAGAATCACTCAACCAATAGAGACAGCAGCAGGTACTCAGGGCAGAAGCAAGGACACAGAGAATCTGACCCCCGAAAGTCTGGCTTCTCTGATTTTCAAGTGGAAAGTGAAGGTTTTTCATTAAGAATTAATGCCTCTGTGGCTGCAGAAAGGCCAGCCTTCCCCCAGGTTGACTTCCTACACATTCTAGAGGAACCTCTTGGAAGTCATAATCCAGAACAAGAACTATGGACTACTGCTATATGGCCCAGCCACCCACCTGGGTGCTGCTTTCTCTGCCTCTTCTGCAAGTTTAAGCTCAACTTAATGTCATCCCTTAATACCTGAACAATTAAGCCCAAATGCCAGTGGCTAAGGGGATGGATATCATTAAAACCCAAAGCACTGCCTGGAGAACCCTCCTGGGCACCTTCCATAGGTTTGTGGAGAACCCTCCTGGGCACCTTCCATAGGTTTGTGGAGAACCCTCCTGGGCACCTTCCATAGGTTTGTGGAGAACCCTCCTGGGCACCTTCCGTAGGTTTGGCTGCTGTTGGGACCAGTCTCATCCCCAGGGGATCCCTTCCTTAGTTCTCTACCTGACTCAAACTTTCTGGGCATTGAACTTAGTGGATAACCTTCCTTCCTCAAAGAATGTTCAAGCCCCAGTTCCCCCAGCTCAAGACCAGTTTCCTTAGTCTATTTAGTCTGTTATTCTACTTAGCTCTTTACTTTAAAATGTGAGTTTCCAAAACTAAGATGAAACTCTGCCTCCACCACTTACTGCTGATACCAGGGAGCCATTTTATTTTATAGAAAATGTTACTATCACCTGGTAGTGGTGGTGCACACCTTTAACCCAGCACTCAGGAGACAGAGGCAGGGGGATCTCTTGAGTTCAAGGCTAGACTGGTCTATAGCGTGAGATCCAGGACAGCCAGGTCTACACTGAAAAACTCTGTTTGGAAAAACAAAACAAAACAAACAAAAAAATGTTACCAGCATACATTAATTGTGCAGACTAGTGGGGTCCTGTCTGATATTTCCATAAGCGGATGTAGCATGTGTTTATCGGATCTGACTTCCCCTTCTCCTCCTCCCCCACCCTGCACACCCTTCTCATTCTGTAGCAGTCATCATGCTGTTCTTAGGTTGGTTAGCGTCCACATGTTGTTCTTGTCTTTCCGTCTCTGGCTCATTCCTCTCCACATGGTGCTCTCTATTTCCACCCACTCTGCTGCAAATGATCAGATTTCATTCTTCTTTGTGGCTGAATAATACTTCATTGTGATTCTTTGCATTCCCTGCATCCATTCATCTGTTGCTGGCCACTTGGACTGATTGTATATCTTAGCTAGTGTGAACAGTGCTGCAGTAATGAAGAGTGCACAGGTATTTCTCTGCTGTGTGGATCTTATTTCCTGTGGCTCTATGCCCATGAGTGGGATAGCTATGTCATATGGTAGTTATGTTTCAGTGCTTGGGGACCCTCCATGCTGTTCATCACAGTCGCCGCACTGATTTGTGTGCTATATCAGGCTTTGCTCTGTCCACATCCTCTGGCTCTGTTTCTTTCTACATAATAACCACTCCAGGCTTACACGGTACCTCATCATAGCTTCTGCTGTTGTTTACTGTTGTTATACATTTTTTCACTTATTATTTGTGGGTGCATACATGCATGGGGTGGGAGGTGGGGTGTCAGAATAGGTGTGGAGGTCCAAAGACATGTGTGAGTCTGTCCTCCTTTTCCACCCATGTAGGTCCCAAGGATTGAACTCAAGCTGTCAGGACTGGCAGTAGTCACCTGGCCTGCTGAGCCATCTCACTGGCCCTGGTTTTGTTTTTGTTAAAGATGAGTCTTGAAGGTCATCAGGCAAATCTAAATTTGTAGGCCTTCTGTTTCAGCCTTCCTAGTATCTGGAATTACAGCACATACCCAGTTTAGTCTCTTTCTAATTGTAATTTGTATTTCCCCAACAGTTAATATTAAGCAGGTTTTCATGTATTTACTAGTCATTTTTATTTCTTCTTTTGAGAAATAGCTATTCAGATAATTTGTCTAGACTACCTATCTTTTGCTATTTTTTTAAAGTTCCTTTTATGTTTAAGATATTAACCCTGCTACCCCTGATAGTTAGCAAATACCTTCTTCCATCCTGTAGCAGTCTCTTGCTCTCTGCCAACCATGTGACTTGCTACACAGAAGTAGTCCTGCCAGCATGTGTTGCTGCTTCCTTTGCTTTGTGGGTGCTACTCATGAAACCATTGCCAGATCCATCTATTGCAGGACCCCCCACCCCGCCCCAGAGTTTGCATCCGTTATCTTCAAGTTTCAAGTCTTCTTACATCCATATCTTCAAGAAGCTACGTTAGCGTTAGCTAGGAATTTTGACCTTGGGTTTTAAGTCTTGTTTCTAACTGCTCCATTTTGAGTTGATTTTTCCACAGGGTAAGAGACAGAGGTCAAGACTGGGTCATCTGCTGGGGGATGGAGTAGTTGGGTCTCCCAGGAACATTTACTATTAAGACTGCCTTTCCTCGTGTGTGTGTGTGTGTGTGTGTGTGTGTGTGTGTGTGTGTGGGCGCGCGCGCACGCGCTCACATGTACCTGTGCAAGCCTCTGAAGGGAATCAGTTGGCACCAGATGCTTAGGTCTATTTTGAGGTCCCCATTCTGCTCTACTGGTCATGATATGTTTGTGTCAATATATCTTTCTTGACATTAGGCCTTGTAGTCACTCCAACTTTATTCTTTTTGCTCAAGATTGCCTTGGGTTTTTTTTTTTTTTTTTTTGACATCTTTTGTGTTTCTTTAGAAATTTTAGGATTGTTTTGTCCAGATCTGTAAAGAATTTTTAGAAGATTTATTTTAGTTTTAATTATCTATACATGTGTGTGCCTGAGGGAAAGGATAGGGTGTGTCCACAGGAGTGCAGGTACCTGAGGAGGCCACAGGAGGACATCAGATCTCCTGGAGCTGGAGTTACAGTTTGTAAGCCACCCAACCTGGGTGCTGGCAATCTAATGTGGGATCTTCTTCTGCAAGAGCAGAATGAACTCTTCTTAACAGATCTCTGGCTGTGATTCATGATTTGGGGCACACAGCATATCACAGAGAAGTCACAGAGTTTGCCTCTGTGGGCCATGTAAGGAGTGAGACCATAGAAGGTCAGGAGATGAGATGCAGACAGCAGTGGGTACAGGGTGCTCACTGTGTGGCTATTCCTACAGTGAGAATGGAGGCCACCATCAGAGGACAGTGAGAGCACTGGTGATAATTGCTTTGCTACTAGGAAGGCCTTCTGGTACTGGCAGCCCTTGCAGTGCTGAGGAGACAGACCTGCTCCACCTCTGGCAGTCTAACTTGTGAGCCCAGACTCTCCCTAGTGAGAGGCAGCCACAGAAACTACAGCCTCCAGTTGGGATTCCCTCCTAGTCCTAAGGCAGCATGTGGTCAGACAAGGTGTGGGGCTAGCAACGCTCAGAACTGTGTAGGTGCGTGGTAGCAGGAACTGAGTTGTCTGTCAGCCAGGAACAGTGCACAGCTAAAAATTGTGGCTGAGACCCGTCAAATCCCGCTTGGCCCTCTTTGGTGCACACCCACGAGCAGGAAGATAGCCGAAGTCAGGCCTTTTCTCCTCCCAGATCCTTCATCTGTAACTCAGGCCCAGGAGCAAAGCAACAGCCAGAACCACAGAGTGATTTAAGACTCTGGGTATGGCCCTATGAGAGGGCATGGGTGCTGGAGCTAAGAGGAGCCATGTGGGTGTATGGAGCTAAGAGGAGCCATGTGGGTGTATGCCTTCATTCCTGGCCTGCCTGGCCATACATACCCATTGTTTCAGAGGGCAAGAGGCCCAAACTCTATATCTTGAGGATATCACTCTTCATTCTCCTCTGTTGCAAAACCGAGCCCCAAGGCGCACACCGGGGTTAGGTGGCAACCATTTCTCCTGGCTGGTGTGTGTGTGCAAGGCAGCTTCTGCTGAGGGTCAGTGCAGTGAAATCCTATGGGCTCCCAGAGAGGAGAATATTTAGGGGCTACTGACCTGGGAGCGGCTCCCATTCAGTCAGTGGTTCCCTTCTCATAGTGGGTTCTGGCTATAGCACCACAGAGGCTCCGTGAGGGATGTTCTGAGATCCTTTTCCAAAGCCAGGCTCACATGAGCTGCAAGCTTGTGACACTTCTGTGACCTCACAGCTGCTGGGATCACCACTGTCCATGTGGCTACAGTGTCTGAGTGTGTGTTCCCTTCTCTTTGCCACAGAGCCAAACCCCTGAGTGTTCTTCCTTCCTGGTCTTCGAAGCTTACCAGGATCCCATCTCTTGTCTCTCTGTTTCTAGTGTTCCCTCCTTTCTGGTCACTCCTTTCAGATTGAGGCTGTTCCCTTGTTATTTTGATCTTTCTTTGTGGACGAGGCAGGGAGTTCTGGGTGCCTCTATTCAACCATCTTGAATTGCCCCAGACACTTGAAATTCCCAGTGTCTCAAATTATCCCCCTGTCAAACAGGGATAATGGCAGGAGCTGCCTCAGGAGTTGTTACTAGGATCAGATGAGTTCTTGTAAATAAATATCTGATAGAAGCCAGACACAAGACCACACCTCTGGTTGTTGCCATTGTGGGGATTGTCCTACGTCTGAAATAAGACAAAGATCATTGTCATCTCTGAAGATAAAGACCCACTTGTTTTGGTTTCTGGCCTAAGTCTACATTGTGGGGGTGGTTGTGGAATTGCAAACAGAGCCTAGGTAAGGGCTGGGACTGTAGCTCACTTAATAGAGGGCTCACCCCACATGCAGTAAGCTCTAAATGTAGTCCTCAACACTGCTTGGCTCTGATGGTATATGCCCATTGTTAAGGGATCCCACCAGACATGACCACTTGGACACGGTTTATAGCCAACTGAGTCTTTATTTCAGCTGGCTGGGACTATACCCAGGCACTCATAACCTAAGCATAGCCCCAAGTGTCTAGAACATGGGGCACTGGAATGCAGAAACCACATCCTGGCATCTCACTCTTGGCAGCTGCATAGGAGGTGTGGGGGAGGTTGGGGGCTTCGTATAGACAAGCAGTTTGGCAGAAGCTAAGATAAGTGATTAGCTGGAAGGGGCATTCAGTGCAAGCAAATAATTTAATAGAAGCTAAGTCAGCTAGGCATCTTGACTTTGGGTTTTTACCATAGAGTTGGGTAGTTTTCCATAGGATTCTCCATCAAGATCAAATTCTAATTCAACCTGAAATGGCCTCAACAAGGATCCAAGCTGGAGGGGCCTCTCCCCTGTCACATCATAATCCCAGCACTTGAGAGACTAAGGCAGGAAAATCACCAATTCAGGCTAACATGAGTTATAAAGAGAATTCAGAGCCAGCCTGAGCTGCATAGCAAGATGCTGTTTTCTAAAAACAAACCCAAGAAGTTGAGCTTTGATTCCCACATGGCCTCCATTCCTGTTGTTTGCCCCTTGCCAGTTACCATAGAGGATATGAACTATGCTGTCCTCCTTTGCTTTCTGTTGCTGTGATAAAACCCTGACCAGAGCCAACTTAGGAAAGGACAGCTTACAGTCACAGTCGATTGTGGAGGGGAGGCAGGACAGATCAAGGCAGAGGCCATGGAGGGACAAAGCTGATTACTGGCTTGCTCTCCATGGTCTGCTCAGGTACCTTTTTATGGGTGGCCTTGCCCGTGGCGAGCTGGCCCCACCCCCACATCAAGCATTAATTTAAAAACAAAACAAAACCCACAGACATGTCTGCAGGCCAATCCAATGGAGACAGTTCCTCAATTGGGAGTTTTTCTTCCTAGGTGACTCTAATTTGGGTTAATTTGACTAACTAACCACAACAGATGTTATGGAAAACATAAAATAGTAATGCTAAGCTTAGAAAAAAAAGTCAATAGCAGAGAAAGTAAATGCTAAATTATTAACATCTGGACAAGAAGCAAACCAAGCAATTATACACAGCTCGGTGCTCATCCAGAATGGAATGATCATTCTCCCGTAGTCAGGGGAAGTCTCCCTTTCCACAGGTCTCTGGCAGTCACTGAAGAGCCAGATGCTCCGCAAGCGCTGAGAGGGGCTGGCAACAAAGTTTGTACCTTGCAAGTGGGCTCTGCATTAAGACAGGTAAAAGTCCTCAAGCTGGGCTCTACCGAGCATGACTGGTTTCATCCTGGGCCACCTGACTTGGTCACACTGGGGTTTCTGCCCCCACCCCACCCCAGCTGTTCCCTAATGGTTAGTTAGCATCACGATCATGGTGGAGGAATAAAGGTGATGGAATTTGAACAGGAGCAAAAAGACACAGAGGAGAAAATCCAGGACAGACCAGGCTCATCTCTACTTTGCCAAGCTTTGCTGGGTTTTCTTTCTGACGGGTAGAAATCTCTGGGGACAGCAGTTTGCTGTCTTCACCCTGATGCTTTTGCCTAGTAGCTTCGGTTTGAGATTCTCTTGCCACGCAGGAGACAGGGGAAAGAAGGTAAGATAGGTCAGACTCCTTGGGCCCCAGATCCACTGCACATCTTCACAGATGTAGATGGCTTTGACTGTTTCTCTGCCTTGGCTTTGTTGTTGTTGTTGTTGTTGTTTACAGCAGCAGAAGGAGGTACTTGTTGGTGTGATGATGCATGCTTGTAACACCAGCACTGATAGTTTCTGTTAAACTGTCTGATAACGATGCTGAGTCGTACGAGCTGTAAGCCCCACCAGTAGACTCCAGCTATTGGTCAGTGTAGTATGCAGAGGTGAGCAAGAGAATCCTGTACCTCTTCAGGGGTCAGGTAACTCTATAGTTGTATAGAATAGGCATAAGTTCATGAGAAATTAGAGTAAGAGGGACAGATGACACTTTCCAAGCACCTGCCTCATGCTAGGCCATTTCTATACCAGCTCAGCCTATGAGTGCTCACAAGAGTGTCATAAAGTAGATACTGAGCCCAATTTGAAGGGAAGGGCAGGAAACAGATTCCAGATCATTAAACTACTACAGTCAGGATTAAACTCAATCTTCCTGACCACAAAGGTCTATCATGCCTTGTCTATTACTTTTGTTTCATAGTGTTGATAAAAATGAGTAATAAATTAATTAGGATTAGAACTTAGATATTTCACAGCATTTAGCTCTCTTCTGCCTGTCATTCCATACATATCCACCCATCCGATTCTGTTACCCTATATAGTTGTAAAATGTGATTTTTAACTTAAGCAAATACTTCAGTTGATAAGCCAGCTTTGAGGGTAAAATTTAATGATCTGTTTTCATGAATAAAGTTAGTAAAGTTATCATTAAGTTTTATAATATAATATAACAGAGAGAAATAGGATTGCTTGAAAGTATGCTAATAGCATCAGATTATTTAATGTAGATTAATCAACAATCCTAAACAGCAATAGAGATAGAGGAAAACAAAATTAATGTGATTAAATGTACCCTGAGACTATTTATTCTGCCGGTTGTTAAAATTTAGTCAGCAGTCAGACTGCAAAGAGACTTTGCAGCTGCAGCCCCAAAATAGCCAAAGTCTCTCTTCAGCTGCAGCTAATTAATGTGATTTTCCTAATAACAGTTTCCTAATAGAAGACAGACAGTAGCAAATCAAAACAAGTTCATTTTCATGCTGATGCGGCCTAGCAACAACAACAACAACAAGAAGAGCCCAAAGGATCCGAGTGGAAACCAGCTAGGCTTCCACATGGAGTTTCTCTTGTGCACTTGACCTCCAGGGCTGGAAATCTGTTGTTCAAATACAACAGTTGAGGCCTTCGCATGACAAGCTGTGACATTGTGCCAGGCAGCCATGGTGACAGAGGATCACAGTTGAACAGCCCACAAGCTCCAGGAGAAGAATGTTCCAGACGTTGTTCCTCATACAAGACCCAGGCCCAGCCCGTGTTCTCTTAATTTCCTAGTCCCCCTCCTATGAAAAAATAAAGAATTCAAGTTGGCCAGCTTGTACCATTTGATATGTACAGTTCTCCTGCTATCCCAGTGCAGTCATAGCTAGTGTGCCCTACATCCAGCACATTGATGGCTTTGGCTCAGGAATTGTCAGTCAGTGGTCTTAACCAATGGCCACTAACTGGTTTCACTAAAAATACGTTGCAAGTCAGAACAGTTTACTCCTCCACAGACTGGCTTTCTCCTCCGAAGGAGGGTATGGATGACGAGAATTTATTAACATTTTCTGCTGACTGTCCAGCCCAATAGTGTTGCAAACTGGGCCAGATGGTGACATTAGACCTCTGGCTTCAAGGGTCTCTTGGGCTTCTCCAGCTCAGCTTGAACAGAAAAGAATCCACGTTAGCTAAAGCTTGAATTACAAATTTTTTTTTAAGGTAGCTACATCAGCCCAAGGAAGCATGATGCATATTGATGTTTTGGGGTAGAGGCACATTAAGTCTGTGTAGTCTCATTAGAACAGCTCATTATCAGATAGCCTCCTAGCAAAACCATCCTGCCATCTCGTTTCCTTGTAGTCTATGGTACCTTGTAACAGAAACTTCCTTGACACTGAATCCTCCAGAAATCATATCTCATTCTGATGTTTTTTTTTAAAAAAAGCCTTTATTTGCAAACATAAAATAAAACATTGATGGGGCACAGACCTTGCAAAGACTTGAACTTTGGAACCACCATGGGAAGTACTACCAAGAAGTCCGCTGTGCTGCCCCCATGGAGGCAATGGACGTTTTTGTGCCCATATATAGATGTGTAAACTGAGGCCTCCCCATTTCTCTCCTTCTACTGTAATTTCTCACATCCCTTCTTCATGGAAGTGTTAAGCTGTTCCTTGGGACAAAAAGCTCTGACACCTCCCCTCACTGAGTTCCGAGGCAGATGGATGTTTGGCCCAACTCTGAGACCTCCCCTCTCTCTGAGTCCTGAGGCAAGTGGATGGATGGCCTAATGCTTTGCAACATTCTGCTAGATCATTTTAAGATCTGCTGGGTTTCTCCTTAATCTTTACCCTTGAAAGAATTTGCAGTGCCACAGCTTGTTTAACAAGAGAGGCAATCCTGGCATCCTCCCCATCGCAAGTCTTTGTGGTTTGCTTTAAAAAAAAAATCTGTTCTCTTGCATTCTAGTATGTATTAAAATAAATTCTCATTGATTTCTTCACATTTTCATTAAGAAAACTAGAGTATTAAGTACCATCTCAGCCTTCCTCCTTTCTGTCTTCTCCCCTCTCCCTTCCCTCCTTTCCTCATTCTCTCCATCCCTTTCCCCATCCCTCTTCTCTTGTCTTTCTTGTCTCTGAAAGGATTTTCTGCAAGAACTAGGGGAAAACAAAGAACTCAGTATACCCAGATTTTAAGGCTTTTATATGGTCTCATGTTAGTGATCTAGAATTCTGTGGGGTCCCAGGTGATAGTAACTCACCCTTGATGAGCTCATGGGACATAAGGATATGGTGGGGTACAGACATTGAGAGACATGGTCAAGAGATAGGTCAAGGGGTGACTGAAGTACAATGCCCAGGGCAACCAGCAAGTGTCTTTCCCATAAGAAAAGCTCCATCCTTGGCATGCCATCCTGTCTGCCACCCTGTTGATCGTCAACATGGTGAAAGACTTTTGAATTCAAGCCCAAGGGCTCCTTTGGTTGGAGAACAATGGTTGCATCAGCCAAGCTTGTTGGCTTGGACAAAGCAAAGCAGATGTAAGTGGCCTTTCCACGGTGGAAAATGTTTTGTGGCTCAGCTCAGTCATTGTGCTGATGACCTGGCACTGTGGGTGTGGCTCTGAGGATTGCTCAGGACTTCATGCTCCTTGCCAGACCATGGCTATATTGGCTGATACTCAGAACTGTGTGGTGGTTATGAACTCTGAAGGATAGTTAAGGTACAATATTGAAAATGCATCAGATGGGCACATCCCCAGAGCCTCTTGAGTAGACGCTGTACCCGCCAAGTGCTCAAAGGACTATACAAGTATGCCAGACACCCACCCTCAAAGATCCAAGATTTTTCTCAGAAGTAGAAAATATAAATACATGGGAAGTCGACGAGTAAAACACCTTAGTAAATGAGGCCAAAGCAAACACCACAATGCCAAGTGCTGCCTGAACACCAATGAATGAAACTGTGTTCTAGAAGCCCAGGCATGGAGTAAGTTAATTCGGATGGTGAAGTCAGTGATGAGACAGGAGGGAGATGGGTAGGATGGGAGGGTGAAGATGTGAAGTCTTGGATCTTGGGTGTCATGAGACTAAGAGGACATGCTGCTTAGGTTGTCTTTTTTGTCAACTTCTATAATCTAGAATCATCTTGGAGAATGTAACCTTAATTAGAGGATGGTGCTCCTCCAGCTAGCCTATAGGCAAGCCTGGGCATTTTTCTTGATTGATGATTGATGAAGGTAGTTCATCCCAGTATAGGCAGTCCCCATCCCAGTATAGGCAGTGTCCATCCCAGTATAGGCAGTCCCCATCCCAGTATTGGCAGTGCCCATCCCAGTATAGGCAGTGTCCACCCCAGTATAGGCCATCTCCATCCCAGTATAGACAGCTATACCCTAGTCAGGTGGTCCTGGGTGGTGTAAGAGAGCAAGTTGAGCAAGCCACCATGAGCAAGCCAGTAAGCAGCATTCTTTCATGGCCTCTGCTTCTGTTACTGTTTTCAGGTTCCTGCCTGGTACATCCCATAGGAGATAGTGTAGCCTGGCTTCCCTCAATGATGGTTGTAACCTCTAAGATAAGATAACCCCTCCCACCACCACCAACCAAGTTGCCGTTGATAGGTGTTTTATCACAGTAATAAAATAGCAAACTATAGTGGAGGGGCAATATGGCACATACTCTGCACACAGGGAGAGTCAGAACTGAGTTTGTGGAAAGGGGGTGTGCTAGTCTGAAACTTGGTAACTGAGATTTACTTTGCTCATGGTTTCGGAGGTTCAGGAGCATAGCACTGATGAGAACCTCCATGGGAATATGGAATTGCAGAAGACATCATGACAGGAGTGCATGGGAGAAGGAGCGATCTTATTACAAATCAAGAAGTCAAGAAGATACCAGGAGCCCAGTAGGACACTCCTGGACCCTCTGCAGGACACTGTCCCCAGCCATCTCCCATGAGGCACTGTTCTTTAAAGATCCCACCACTTCCTAATGTCACCACACTGGGGACAGGAGCCCTTGGGGACAATCCAATCCCAAACCATAGTGGGAGATTGTCAGCTCTCAAAAAGTGGTTTGTGCTTCAATGTTCAGGACTGTGGGTGAGTGACCGTGCCTCTAGACTGTGGTCTACAGGCCTTGTTGAGAGAGGACCATCTCTGAGGAGACCTTGTGCTGGGACTCTGTGGTAGTGCTGCCTATGTGAGGAAGGATCAGAAGCTAGAGGCATGCAGAGGATGAGCAAACTGGATGTGTTGGGGTGGAGGGAAGACAGTTAGGAGGGGATTGCAATCATCCCATGGGAATCTCTTCATTTAATCTGTGTGACCTTCCTCTGGGCACGATCTGAAAGAGCCCAGAGGGCACTAAGGTGGGAGACAATGGCCTCTAGTACAGAGAGATGGTTCTTGAAGAATGTCTCCCCTATGCAGCTCGCATGCTAACAGCTTTTCATTGTTTCCAGGAGGTTTTTTTTTTTTGGGGGGGGGGGGTCAGATCTCTGAATCCCCAGTATGAACCACAGGCTCCCAATTGAGAACAATGACCGCACTCCCAGCCCAGCCTACACTCAGTCCTACCACTCCACAAGATGCTCCCATTTCTACAGTGAGAATCTGGAGGTTGATGGTAAGGCTCTCTGGAAACAGAAGTCCTGACTTCCAGGAACCCATAGAAGAGGATGTAGACAAAGCCTGGTAAAAGCAGCATGAACTACAGAGTAATGAATAAAGTCAAGTCAGCCAGAGGGAACAAGTGACATTTTCTCTTCCCTCCAGGCAGAGGCAATTATGTGATCATGCCCACACTCTGGTGGAGAAGCAAGGACTTGGCCCAGAACACCTGTGAAACCCAAGAACGAAGCTGCTTCGCTTTCTGTTTCTTGTTTCCCAGCTCAGGCAGGTTATATTTAAGATCAAAGCTTGGTCTGGAGAGAAATCAGTTGAAGCCTCCGGTGCTTGGAATAAAATTTTAACCTTAATCTTTAAGGGGAGTAAAGCGGCACATGTCTTAGTTAGAGACCTTTAACTAAAGTGTTAGTCACAATATCTTTTATATCTGCTATCATGCATTTCAGACATACCGGGGTTCTTAAGATTTAGGGGACCCCCCTCTGAGAAGTAGATGAAAGGTAGAAATTCTAAACCATAACACACAAAATCTGTCTGCAAATCCCAGGTTGAGAACCCCAAGTTCAGTAAGCCTTGGCTGTGTTCTCTGCTAGGTTTCAGGACTACAAAGATGAACAAGGCAGATCCCTGGGCTTGAAGGGCTCAGTGCCTGCTGAAGGTTTACAGCTTCAAAAGAGTAGAGGGGGGTTTCTAGAGAAACCACCATGAGGCAGGTTAAATGTGGGGTTCATTCCTAATGATGGGCTGATCACCATCAAAGAAACAGTAGGACTGTCTATTGTCCCTTGACCAGCAATACACAGGGTACAGATAATCGTGTTGCAAAAGTCCAAATATCCCACTAAAGCTGTTGTTTTCAAAAATATCTGATGGACCTCTTATTCTTTACCAAGTATAGATATTGTTCTAAGTCACTTATCTTTTAAAAACATTTTATTTTTATTGTTTATGTATCTGTGTATACATGCACAGGAACACAAGGACCAGCAGAGGCCAGATGAGGGCATCAGACCCCCTGAAGCTGAAGGTACTCATATGGGAGAGTTAAGATGGGAGAGCAGTATGTGCTTTCAACCACCAAGCCATCTCTTCAGGGCTACTGTCCATAATTTCTTAAGAGAAAACTATCTAGGGCCCTGCTATACTCCTAGATTGGTGCCGAGCCCAAACAACACCAGGGAAGCTTCCTCCAGCAGCTGGTACAGAAACCCACACCCAAACTTTAGGCAGAGCTTGGGGAGCCGCACGGAAGAGGAGGGGAAATGATTGTAGGAGCCAAAGGGGTTGAGGACACCAGGAGAACATGGCCCACAGAATCAACTAAGCATGGCTTTTAGGGGCTCACAGAGACTGAATCGACAATCACAGAGCCTACATGGGTCCATGCTAGGTCTTCTGCATACACACTGTGCTTGGCTAGCTTGGTGGGTTTGGGGGGCTCCTAACAGTGGGATGGGGGCATAGCTGACTCTCTTTGCCTGCTTGTGGGGCCCTTTGCCTCCTACTGTTCTACTTTGTAGATGACGGTTTGGGCCTAGTCTTATTGCATCTTATTGTGCAGTGTCCTGTAGATGTGCCTGGAAGGCCTGTGCTTTTCTAAGGGGAACTAAAGGAGCAGGGAATCTGGGAGAGAGGGGAGGTTGTGGGGGTCACTTGGAGGAGTGGAGGGAGGGAAGCTGTAGTTAAGATGTATTGTATGAGAGAAAAATAAGTAAAAAGAAAAAAAAGGAAAAGGAAAAAATAGCTAGCGCCTAATGATGTATGTGAGACAGGGTTTCTATTATCTCATGGTCCAGAATTAAACATATAACTCTTGCAAAGCTAAGAAGCACCATGGTTAATTTTAGCCACAAAGAAGAAACAATTAAGGGCCAAATGATATTTTAAAATATGATATTTTGGTTAGGACAGCTCTTGAAAATAAGACATGGTCCCAGAATCTCATAGTTGCTCGTTATTATTAAAGTCCCATATAGGTGGGACTTTACCTAAAGTCTGCTCATACATGCTTTTAGGGGTCTTTCCAGCAGTTGACTTATGGGGCCTGATCTAGCAGGAATCTCTAAGGATTTCTCTACCTTTTTCTTAGTCTTAACTTACATACACAAGAGAGCTATTGGGTGGGGAGGGTTACCACACTTGACTCTTCCCTTCATTCCTGTACCTGGGCCCCTCTTTCTGGGCACATCTCTCTTTGGACTGGACTGTATGCTTGAAAGCCAGCCGCCCAGCAGAAGATGGCAGGGAACTCCGTGTTTGGTCCTAGACTCCAAGGCCCTCTTCTAGGTCATATCCCCAGATGTCCTTTCTGATTGAAGCACCTGTGAGGGCTCATCTTTACAGTCACCTTGACTTTGTTTAGGATCCCCTAAGAGACACACCACTGGCTGTGCCTAGGAGACTGTCTCCAGAGAGGCTTAACTCAAACCAAGCCTGGGTGTCACCACCTTTCAGGATGGGGACCCAGTTAAACAAAGAGAGACAAGGAAGAAAGCCAGATGAACACCAGCATTCACTTCTGCTTCTCGATATACCCATATGTGCAGTTAGATCCACAGGCCTACTGCCACGCCTTCCTCATCATGGTGGATGGTCTCATCTCAGACTGTAAACCAAAATCAACCCTTCGGTTGCTTTCTGCCAGATTATCTCATCATAGCAGTGAGATGGGCAACTATTACAGAATCCCAGAATCCCATGCTTCTCTGTGGAGCTAGCCACTCACAGCTGATGCTCCAGTGTGACACCTCCCAGATGCTCCTACATTTTGAACTGTCACCTTCTGTACCTTCCTATCACTTTACCATACTCCTTTCTATCAGTTAAGAAGGCTCTGATCTTTAAAGATCAGAGCTCATTAGAATTTTTAACTAATGATGGTTTCAACAAATTGAGTTTATTTTCTTCACTTAATGGGAAAGCCAGAGAATGTGAATGAATGCTGGTTCTGTTACAGAAGCTACATTGTTACATTGTTAAGCTCACCAGTGATAACCACTCAGACACAGTGTACAGCCAATTGAAAGTCTTTATTTTAGCCAGCTGAGACCATACCAACTGTTCAGGGACCTAGCTGTGTGTGGTCCTGTGTGTCCAAAATACGGAGTTTTAAGGGCAGAGACCTCATCCTCAACAAGTAAAGGAGGGTTGCAGGTTGAGCAGTTTGAAGCAAACTGTTTTAACAGAAGCCAGTGGTTAACCAGTCAGCAGGGGTGTTTCATACAAACAGGCAGCTGGGAAAAAGCCTTAGCTGGAGGAGGTTCTGCACAAACAGTTTTAACAAAGGCTAAGATAAGTTAGCTAAGGCACCCGGACGACGTTTGGTTCCTATAATAGAGCTGGGTAATTTTCCATGGGATTCTCCATCAAGGAGATCAGATTCCAGTTCAACCTGGTAATGGCCTCATCAAGAATCCAAGATTGAGGAGCCTCTTCATGGTCATGCCCCATCACAACATGATGTCAGGACTAGAGTCTGTGTGATTTCTCTTCACCTTTTCTTCATAGTGGCAAAATGGTTATCTTGCTTGATTTGTTTGCTTGGAATCAAGGCCAGAGAAAGAGAGGGATAGATTAAGTTGGTCATAAATTTCTTCTAACTGGAAAACAAACCTTGCACAGGAAGTCTCCCCCCTGTGCTAAAGCAACCTTTGTATTTTAATGCAGCCAGTTATAGGTCACAAGTCATCTGCAGAGAGGACTGGGAAAGCTGGGACTGGCTGGGACTGGCTATTATGATGGATTTGCCTGGTACCAGCCCAAGCTAAGTGACAGTTCTCTGATCATGGATGATAGGAAGAATAGATATTCATAGAATCTGATACTTGCTATGTACTATTGACTCTGCGGGTTTCATATACAAGTCCCTCTCCAGGCAGTCAGTCTCTCTCTCTCTCTCTCTCTCTCTCTCTCTCTCTCTCTCTCTCTCACACACACACACACACACACACACACACACACTCACACACAATCTTATTCATCATTGTGCTTCCAAGTCTAAACACATTCTCCAGCCTTATTAAACACAATCATGAATAATGAAAGCCTGGTTTGAATGCCTCTCACATCTAAATGAGTTCTTTTAAGAGACAGTCTAGTTGTCTTCTTGTCTTTTCATACCTCCCTTAAGATGTCACAATCGATTCTTCATTTGTTTTCTGATGGATGGGTGGGGGCACTCAGCAGCAGCCATAGTCAGCATCAGGTCAGCCCTGGTGAGTGGACGTACATGTCATCAAGCTCATGTCTAACCTCAATCTCTACCACCTTGAGCACTGTGTTCATAGGCCCACCGTGTCACGACAGGGTGGCTGGGGAAAGAGGCTGGCTGTCCATAGAATGAGTTGTCCTATCTATTTGATTATTGAACTCCTCCTCAGCACCTTTTGATGAGCATTTACATGAGACTGAAGCATCTTCATGTCCTTTGCTAATTTGGAGAGATCTAGCCACGTACATCTTCCCCAATGGGTCCTTCTCATCCATTTTCCAGTCATGCGCCTTCCAAGTACCTGACCATCTAGCCAATCCACTGGCCACAACCTATGAATCTGTGAACAATTACATAACTGGTCATTTCTCCTTTCAAACAAAATGTATGGCCATGGGTACTGTCCAAAGTGCTGCCCACTGTGAAGATTTCCCTTCCCTGGTTGTCCCACAGTGAGGCTGTAATGCAACATCTATCCACTTCTGGATGGTGCCTGCACAGTGTACAGAACCATCAGTAAACCAGGCCCCAGTCTTCTCTCCCTCAGTCAGCCAATCATAAGGAACACCCCATGGGGCTATATGTGCATGCTTGGCAGCAGACTTTTTGTTGTTCTTATTGTTTTGATTTTGGATTTTGTTTTTTTGAGACAGGTTTTCTCTATGTAGCCCTGACTGTCCTGGAACTCACTCTGTAGACCATACTGTCTTTTAATTCACACAGATCTTCCTGCCTCTGCTTCCTAAGTGCTGGAATTAAAGGTGTGTGCTACCACAGCATGGCACCAGATGGCATTATTAATAGGAGTAGAAACCAAAGCCACTTGGGTAACCTCTTTGGACCTGCTTGGACCCAGTCACATATATACCACTTCAGTTTGATTATGGGTTGCTGCTATGCATGTCTTACTTTGTGACTTTGTGGGTTAGGTAATATTTAGTTCATAATAGGCAGCTCAGGTCACATGGCATCTTGGCAGCCCATTATCAAATGTTCAGTTTCCACAAAGGCCCAATTGCAGACTAAGAGATGCTTCTAAAAGGGACAATAATCATTTGCAAATGATGGTAGAGCCTTACTCTAAAATCTCATAGGTCTCTTCTGTGATTCACCTATAGCAGCCTGCCAAAGGCTCCAAATAGTATCTCTGTCTACCACTGACACCTCAAGTACCATTGGGTCTTCTGTTTATACAGCCCAAGTGTAGAGCAGTCTACACAGCTGTCTGGTCCTATTGAAGAGCCGTCTCCCATTCCAGGCCCAACACAAAGCTATAATCATTCAGAGTCACTTGGTTTATAGGCCAGAGTAGCACACCCAAGTGAGGAATGTGCTGTCTACAGAATCCAAATTGGCCCACTAAATATTTTGCTGCTTTTTTGGTGGTGGGAGGGGACAGGTACAATAACTTATCCTCTACCTTAGAAGAAGTATCTCTGTATGTCCCATATCACTGGACTTCAAAGAATTTCACTGAGGTAGAAGGCTCTTGAATTCTGGTTGAATTTATCTCCAATCATCTGATGAGCATATTTGTTACCAGTAAATCCAAAGTGGTTGCTACCTCCTGGTCACTTGGTCCCATCAGCATGTCATCAACGTAGTGCACAAATGTGATGTTTTATGGGAAAAACTGACAATGGAGATCTCTTTTAAGTTATGACACAGGGATGGAGAGTTAATATATCCTTGTGGTAAAACTGTAAAGTTATACTACTGGCCTTGTCAACTGAAAGCAGGTTGCTTTTGGTGGTCCTTATTGCTGGGTATTGAGGAAAAAAAAGGCATTTGCTAGATCAATAGCTGCATACCATGTACCAGGAGATTCTGCTCAAGTAAGGATACTACATCTGGTACAGTAGTTGCAGTTGGGTCACCACTTGATTGAGTTGTTAGTAGTCAACTGTCATTCTCTACAATCCACCTATTTTCTGCACTGGTCAGATAGAAGAGTTCAAGTTCTTGATGGGGGTACTAATTAAGCTCCACAGTTCCTCCAGGGAGATGTGATATTGTTTTGAATTCACTATTTTCCCTTGTTGAGGCAGCTCTAAAGACTTACATTTAACCTTGCTAACCAAAATAGTCCCTACTCTTCAGAGCAGGGAACCAATGTGAGAATTCTGCCACCTTGTACATCTATCTATCTCAATTATGTATTCTGGGAAGAAATAGCCACAGGGTGAGTTCTGGGAAGGACTGGACCTACTGTGAGTTGGACCTCAGCCAAAACTCCATTAATTACCTGGCCTCCAGAAGTGCCTACTGTTATTGGAGAGCCACAATGTCTCTTGGGGCTCTTCTGGAATCAGTGTTAATTCAGAACCAGGATCCAATAGACGGCAGAAAGTCTGATTGTTTCCTGCCCTTTAGTGTACAGTTATCCTTGTAAAACACTGGAGGTTTCTCTAAGGAAGAACTGGAAAAGGGCTAACAGAGAAACTCTTAAGTATTTTATCAAGGTCCTTCCTTGGGGCACGCTGGATGTCCCTTCATTCACGGGGTTCTGAATTTGCAAACTGGCTCCAGTCTGGAATTGGTTCACAGGCTGACATTCCCTTTGCCACTATCCAAAGTGTAGCCTTCCTTTCATTTCCTTGGGAATTTTCCTGCTTATACAGATCCAACAAAAATGTGGTAGGCTTCTTATCTATTTCATCTCTGGAAATACCGTGACTGATTAGCCAGTAGCAAGGGTCTATATGAGTCATGCCACCACGAAATTCTCATTGCCTTTGCTGCCCATTATAGGTTAGGCCATTATGGAAATTGCTTTGTCTATACTGCCCATTATGATAACTACAATCACCTTTGGCAATTCAGTGCTGCCACCTGGCCCCTGCTACTTTGGTGTCCAATTAAACCCATTGCGTTCAATTCATCCCACTGAGCATCAGTGTCCCCAACCCTAAGGTCTGGCATACGGAAAAGGTTGACAACCAAGGCCTTCAGATGTGCTCCTGCCCCTCTCACCACTTTGCATCTTATAGAATTAGTGAAGGGCATGGCTTCTGGGCCTTCCAGTTGTGGAGGATTAGGTTTTATGCAGAGTATCCAGTCTAGAACTGCAGTTTAAATGAGCCTTAAAAATCCTTCATCGACACTAAGCTTAGGGATATCGGGCATCTATGGTTTGCCAGCCATCTTTTGACAAATCCTTCAGCCAACCATTTAAACTTTTGACACACACCCCCTTTTCTGTAACAGCCTATGCTTCCAAATTAAGCTTAGAATCTCTACTCAGGGGGCCCATATCAATAAACCTAGCCTGATCCAATTTCATGTCCCTCCCACCATTTCACCTCCCTAAAGTCTATTCCAATATATATTTCCCGACTTCTGCTTGAATGAATTAGCAAACTCAGTCAGCTCTTTAGTATGTAACTGGTGCACCTCCTTATGGACTACACTTTCTACCTCCCCTCTAGGAACCTGCTTGGCTTTAAGTCTGATTATAGGTCTAGAGGTGACTATTGGTGGGCCCGGAAGGACATCAGTATTGTCTTGCCTGTCATTTCCTTTAGAGAAAGTCACTGCTGGTTTAGCAGACATGAAGAATTAATTTCCTCAGTCAAAGGTGGGAAAGGCAATCTTTCAGGGGGTGGAGTGTGAGCACATCTTCTGCTAAGGGTGGAATAACTACTTCCTCAAGTGAGATAAACCTCTGATAATTTGTGGGTTCAACGTCTCTGCTTCAATAGGGTCCTCCCACACATCTACATCCGAAGTTATAGGATCCTGTTCTTTACCAGTTAATGTCCTTCAACCACTGACACCCTTCAAGGCAGAGACTGGAATTTTCACTGTAATTCAGCCAACCTTATAATGAGAGTTTGGGTTGGGTTCCCTCAGCTTGAGCTCCTGGAGCTACTGGAGAGAAGAGTCTCTTCCAGGGCATACTTAGAAACCTTTAGACTGTTTATGCATGCCTGGAGCCAGCCAGTTTCACCACTTGAGTTCATTGTTGTCCTTCACTGCATGCTGAGATGCTAGAATTTGGTTAGTGCTTATCATGGAACCCATTCTTTTCTTTGCCAGTTTATCCAGAGATGCCAGGAGCAACCAACCAGCATCAACCATTTTCCTTATTTTCCCACAAACTGCCAAAAAATTTTATATACAGAGTCACCAAATTCCTTGCCTCTTATAGTTGGTGAGTCAGAATAGCAAAATTCATTTGTCTCCTTGGGTTTGTAAAATAATTTACACCATGAATTTTCAGCACTCTTCAAGCTTCTAAGAGAGGCTTCAGTAACTGTGGGAGTCCGCAGATTGGAAAGCCTATTCCAGATACTTTAAGAATTCATCTTTATACTTCTGTTGCTCTAGAACCACTTGGTCAGGGTTCTTCAGATAGATAGATAGATAGATAGATAGATAGATAGATAGATAGATAGATAGAGGGGGTGTGTTTATTATAATGGCTTACAGGCTTTGGTCCAGCTAGTCCAATAACTGTCTGCTAATACAGGGAAAAAGAATCCATCTACCCTCTTCAAGCAGATGTTTTATGAATGAATGATAATTGATCTGTAGTCATCTCATAGTAGTTATCATAAACGCCCAGGGCCTCCTAGCTGCTTAGTCCCCAGCAGTGGAACTTTTCTGGAGTGTGGTGGGATCTTTAGACAGTGGAGCCTTGCTGGAAGAAGTGAATCCCCGGAGGCCCTTACATTTTGATAGCTGGCCCTACTCTCTTTTCGCTCTTGGATTTCTGCCTATGACACGATGTGACAGGCCACTGCACACTCCTGCTGCTGTGTCTTCCCCATTGTGTTACAGCACAGCCTTTAAACTCGTATTCACTATTCTGGTTTGCACTTTCTTTTTAAACATTTTTTAAAGATTTATTTTATTTATTATATGTAAGTACACTGTAGCTGTCTTTAGACACTCCAGAAGAGGGCGCCAGATCTCGTTACGAATGATTGTGAGCCACCATGTGGATGCTGGGATTTGAACTTATCACCTTCGGAAGAGCAGACGGGTGCTCTTACCCACTGAGCCATCTGTGACAAAACACCATGACCAAGAGCATCTTGGAAAGAAGAGGTTAAATTCATCTTCTACTTCCAGGTCACAGTTCACCCTGATAAGGTGAGAAATTGGGAAAGGAACTCAAGGCAGGCACCAGGAGGAATGCTGCTTACTGGCTTGCTCCCTCTGATTTGCTCAGTTAGATCTCTTATAAAAACCCACCTGACAGGAGTGACTCCACCCACAATGGGTTGGCCCTTTTCATATTAATCATTAATCAAGAAAATGGCTCCTCTTGCCTACAAGTCAATCTGATTGAGGCTTTTTTCCCACCTGCAGTTCTGTTTTCCTGAGTGACACTAGTCTATGTCCAGTCAACAAAAACCAAAGCAGCATGCTATGCTAGTCTCTGAATCTACTCTCTGTGACCCCCTAAGCAGAGCCTGAGACCTTACCATTTGGCAGTTATGTAATTCTTGTCTTCTTATAGATAGGGCCTTGAAACTATGTTTTCATTTTTTTTTCTCCCCTAAATACATTATCATGGACTTCCAGAAGATATGCTAACTCCAAGATGTTCTGAAGTCAAATAAAAGGCTGGTAAGAATCTATACAATGGCATGAGCCCAGACCCTGGAAAGTGAGGCCACGATCGAGGTAACACCGGGCGTCTTTGTGAAGTGAGATAACGCAGTAGCCTCAAAGTGGATCATGCTACCTCCACAGTGGCTCCATAGTCCCTGGTCTTTCCACAGTTGCTCCTTTACTGGTAAAATGAAATAAATTTTGCTGACTAAACACTGGACCACCTCCATGGAAAACAGCCCTGAGATCACAGAGAAATTTTATAAAGTATTCCAAGAAATGTCCAGTGAAAGAAAATTTACTGGGACTGGGGAGAAGGTTGGCAAATACCACCTGGAGAGAAAAGAAAGCCCAAGTTTCACTTGGACACCTGTTATCTTCCCAAAGCATCTCAGCAAGGAAGCTTCCTCAGGCCCCTTCCCTCCCTGCACAGCAGAACCAGGCCTGATAGCGAGCACAGTAATATTAACATGGGCCAGGAACTTAACAATAGCAGTAACAATGGCTACCACTACTGACTAGTTATTGAATGCAACACACTACAGTTGGACCTTCCAGAGACTGTCTGTACATGGCAAATGAACAAGCCACAGAGGGACCAGGTATATATTTTAAAGTCATTTCGATGGCATATTATTTCCCAAGTCCATCAGTTTCTAAGATCTTTCTCTGTCATCCCTTTTCAACACCAAACAGCAAATTCAACCCACATCATAGCAAATTCTAACCTTACTCCAGTAGGCAGATACCCCAAGGAAAGAGAATATCAAATGAATAAACCTTTTAGACCGAAGACGATCAAACACTTAGGGGATTGGGGATGATGTTCCAGGAAATGTTCACTACAGTTTAAAAAGAAAAGTTTGGAAATGATGGTAAATTACTTAGGACTTCCATACCCAAAAGTCTGAAATGCTAGCACACCAAGAAATTTAATTTAGATTTCTTTAACACGCTCTCTCCTGATAAGCGAGCATTCAGTATATAAATGGGATGCAACTTGACTGCCAAATTGCAACACAGAATGGAGAAAATTTGTCATTTTGAAATGCTAAGGGAGTTCTTACTAACAGCTTTTTCATCTTGTAAAACTATTATTTTTCTGAACCATAATATGATTTATAAGCCTCCGCTGAATTTTATACTTTTGATGGGAATTGTCTTAAAGTAAAAAAAAAAAAGATGCATTTTCTCAGAATATAAAATTCTCTTAGGAGCTGACCAAATGAGGGATAAAGTGAAACAATTTCTACAAGTAAGAGGATCAAGGACTTGGTCCCTGCAAACAAACAGCGCATGGGAATGTTTGTCTTCCTCGGCGATCCTGCCTCATCTGCATTCCCCAGGCTGACACCAACCACCCAAATCCTGCAGTGCCGTCCTAGGTCCAGTGCTCCTCCATGCACCCTCAAATCCCCTTACACCCCTGCCAAGTTAGAGGTCCCTATATCCAACACCCGTTAGACTAGATCACCCTCACACCCTACAACCCAATAGTCGCCAACGCTCTTTTCCACAAACTGTTTCTTTTCACTGAATCCTAATACTGAAACAATGGCAAAATCTATAGGGATTTTTAGTCCCAGCTCTCAAGAAGTCTGTGATGCAGCACTGGAGTCAGGTAAAGAGCAGGCAGTCGCTCCATGTTAGTAAGTGCTATGCTTGGATTATCCCAAGGCCTCCAGCTCTCCTAGGAAAAAAACGCTCAGGCAGGGAATCAGCCTGAAAGAAGGAACGTCCTGCTTGGGTGTGAACTGGGTACTCACTCGAAAGAAGTGTGTGTGTGTGTGTGTGTGTCTGTGTGTGTGTGTGTGTGTGTGTGTGTGTGTGGTGTTGTTGTTTTGTTTTGTTTTGTTTTGTTTTGTTTTGTTTAAGATAAAGATTGTTTTTTTAAAGGGAGTGAGAGAGCTTACATTTTCTATAGTCTCAGGGGGTGAAAAACCTGGACAGCTTATAGGAAATATACAGCCCCCACTTGTGGTCTCTATAAATTCTTACAGTCGTATTTTTCTATAGTTAGGGGTAAGAACTGTTTATGCCCATGCTTTGAAATAATAGATTTTTACCATTGTCTTCTTCACAGGAAATTGAAAAGCATTCAGGGCATTCCTTACAGGTGCTTGCAAAGGTTGATTGTGGGTATTTAGTTAAGATGGAATAAATTCAGAATTCTGGAGCCCCGGGGAACTTGTCATGCGATGGTGACAAATGAGGATGAGGGTGTTTCGGGAGAGCAGTAAAAAGCTTTGCACACCATGTTAGTATATCATCCCGGTGTAGTTGGGACATAAAATATCCCCTTCATGCTCATATATCTGAACCTTCAGCTAGGGTGCTGTATTGGGAGGTCATGGAACATCTTGGAGATGGAACCTTATTCTATGATGGGCAGGATGCTCTTCTTTGGAGGGCAGGCTTGAGGTTCATAGCCCTGCCTTGCTTCCTGACCGGTTGAGATGCAAGCATGTGGCTGCTGAGGTTCTGCCTGAACAGAGCCCTGCATCTCCATGCCTTACCTGCCGTGATGCCTGCCACGATGAACTGTGTTCCCTCCGACTGGGAGCTGCACAGACTGTTCTTCCACTAAGTTGTTCTTTGTCAGGTACTTTGCCTAAGCAACAAGAGAAGAATCTGTCTCAGGCTTTCTATTGCCCTGATAAGACACCATGACCAAAAGCAACTTGGGAAAGGAAAGGATTTATTTCATTGTGTAGCTCAGGCTATCATGAAAGGGAGTCAGAGCTGGGACTTGAAGGCAGGAACTGATGCAGAGGCATGGAGAAATACTGCTTACTGGCTTGCTCCTCATGGCTTGCTCAGTCTGCCTGTTCATATAGCCTGCAAGACCACCAGCCCAGGGGTGAGCTTCTCCCCTCATCAATTAGGAAAATGCCCTATGAAGTTGTCCTACCCGCCAGTCTATTCGAGGCGTTTTCTTAATTTGTTCCCTCTTCCAAAATGATTCTACTTGTGTCAAGTTGACACAAAGCTAGCTAGCAGAAAAGCTAATATCCCCATAGTGCAGTCATTCTCAAGTATTTATTGGGAGAGAACTTCATTGAAATAAAGCTTTATTTACATGGGTCCTCTCTACCACATGACACACCAACCTATTGTCACACCTTGGCCAAAGTATTCTTTTGAAAGAGCAGGTCTGGTTATCTGGGGCATGCCCCTCAAAGACATCTATCAATTTTGAGTGAAAGGCTATTTCCCAGAAGGCCCTGGGTCACATGGTGATGGCTACTTACCTCCCCACTCCCCTCAAGTCATTTTCTTGACTTTCCATTTATGTGTCCTCCAGCAAGTCCATGTCACCCCTGCCTCAATGATTTTGTAAACAATGCCCTCTCCCTTTCTTTTCTCTTCTAATTCCCCGGTTGGTGCCTGCTCTTCCAATCTCAGCTGAGTTATTATTTCTCAGGAAAGCATTTCCCAGCTTGGTCAGGTCTCCCTTCTGCACTCTGTAGATGTTTACACAGTAGCACCCAATCACCATTAGCTGTGGGTTTGGTTATTTTCTGCTTCCCCTTCCTGTGATATGAACTTTGGGAATGAGCCGAGTGGCCTCATCCCTATTGTTCATAGCAGCCCTGGTACCCTCCTCAATGGCAGCCACTAAACATGCCCTCTGGCAATCATTTTGTTGAAAATGTGCCCATAAATACTACAAGAAGACAAAAGGAAGGAGCCTTCCACTGAACCAGAATTGTGGATCTTAGACTCTTCCTAGGAGGTCTACGCTCCTGCAAGGGTCCCTCAGGCACACGAGAGAGGCACCCTGACAAGTAAACACAAGAGGCTTTGCTACTTGGTTTTGAGGTAGTGATGGCTGTTACTCTCTTGGTCCAAGGGAACTTTCCCACTTAAATTGTCAAGAGAACAGATAAAATGATCACAGTCGTTTTGTGTAGACAGGAAGCATATTTAATTTACTTATTTCAACATCTTGTCTCTCTTGGGTGGGGAAAGACTGTAAAAGACATCTGTAAAGCTGGCCTGAATTGTATTCTTTTGTGCAAGACTGGATGTAGCATAGACATTTCTTTGGAAAGTCATCTTGGCCTTTGCCCAAACCATTGGGGAAATTGTCTCTACTCAGTACAGATCCCCACAGAGAATGTGGGCCAGTTCCTAGGTCTGGAATCATGGGAGTCAGACCGTTATTCAGTGTGGTCAGCTCTAATGGAGTCAGGGATGCCTTTATCTGTTAAATAGGGTGAATCGAAGTGAAAATTACCTTTTGATTGAGTAGCATTGCTGAAGAAAATCAATAGAAATGGCTCGAGATTTATCGGCACCAGCTCAATTTTAAGTGTTGTAGATTCTTAAATTGCTGGAACACTGGGTTTCAGGATCCATCCTTCTCAAGGCCAATGGAAAATAAACAAGAGAGTGAGTTAAGGGAGAAACTGCGTGTCTGTTCTATCCCAAAGGAAAGAGGAAATATGTGCTGACCAAAGCTAAGTCATTTGCAACCTCAAAATATGCCTTCTAAATTCTAAGAGCCCACGTTTGACGTGTTCAAGGGAGAGAGACCGCAGCTGACGTTGTCTTTGTTCAGAGTGTAGGAGACGGTTTTGTCTAGACTTTCAGGAATGATATAGAATGACATTTTTAGAACAAGTAAAAAAAATAGTTTTAGATTCCTCTTTTCCCTTCAGGAGAAGGATTTGACATGCTTCTGAAATCTGAATGTGGTGGATCTATAAATGGCCTCCATCATTTAATAGGAAGAGGATGGGTGAAAATGTCCTTGGTTTACTTTCTCACTTTGATAGCAGCGCCATCAGTAGTAACCCAGCACCTAATCGCAAGAGGATGGTTTATGGGCTGCTGACATACATTGCCTGACAATTCTCAGGGTGACATCGTGGGGCAGGTATTGCTTGTCTGCTTATGGATGAAGAGACAGAAGCACACAGAGCTTGGGGAACAGCACACGGAGCCACCAAACATGGGCGTCTAAGCATGGATTGTGTTTGACTGTCCCTCTAAACCTGCCCCTCTCACCACTGTGTTGATGTCTTCTTTCCCCACAGGGCCAGCATTGTACAGAAACGCATTATTTATTTTCAAGACGAGGGCTCCCTGACCAAGAAGCTGTGTGAACAGGGTAAGAACATGCAGACGGGAAAGGGAGAGGGGGGGGGTCTCTTACAGGTTAAGCTGGCTGCAGAAATTCAGGCAACGGGGCTTTCTGAGTTCCCCTGGGCCCTGCCTCCTCACGTAGCTCTGATTTTTAATCTGGCTGTGTGCTATGGATAATTGGATCCGCCTTAAGCTCTAATTACTCGGCTTGATTCCCTGGGTAGGAGATAATGTACCTTATATTGGTGCTGTCTTCTTATTTTTGTGAAACAGTGATTATTCTGAAGAGGTTCCTTGGAATAATTCACAGGACTTAATTAAGGAATGCACAGTTGTGTACCTTTAAAAAGCCTATGGTGGCTCTCTGGAGTAACCACCCTCAGAACCTGCATGGTGTCTGAATAGTATGGAGCTTTTCTCCCAAAAAAAAGATGAGTAGAAGACAGGAGTGTCATGGGTTGGAGGGTGGAGGACACTAACCTTGTGATTTTACCACATCCAAGTCTCTGGTCTCAGACTGCAAGTTCATAAACATCCTTTCCTTAGAGTGAAATATTCTAATAAATGTCCTTTTTTTTCTGGTGCTAGGGATCAAATCTGGTGCCTTGTGCGTGCTATCTAAGCACTTTAGCTCTGAGCTACCCGGGTGACTAGGACTGGAACGTCCTAATAAAGTAGACTGGGTATTTACAGATGGGGCCTGGGCTCAGATTAGGCCTAGCTTAGATCTGCTTCTGTTGCGCAGCCTGCCCTTCCGCCCCCTGTTCACACCATGTGACTTAATAACATACAGTAAGCCTAGGAAATGGCTCTATGAGTAAAGCCATGCAACTGTGAGGGCTTGAGTTCAGAGCCCCAGACTTCACATAAAGCTGGACATGGTGCTTTAGCCTTGCAATCCCATCACTCATCTGTAACATATGAGATGGAAGCAGAGGTGGGAATTCCTGGGTGCTCCCAGGGCAGCTAGCCTGACATCTACAGGTGGAAAACAACAAGAGAAGCTCTCCCCAAGAAGATGAAATGTAAGGACCGATATCTGAGATTGTCCTCTGAGCCCCATAGAGGTGAAAGGCATACCAGCATTCACAGACTCCAACCCAGGCAAGCACACACATCATACACACAAAATTGAATGTGCATGCGTGTATGTGTGTGTGTGTGTGTGTGTGTGTGTGCATGGTAGCTATTGCTGTCTATGTTCAAATGCTTGTTCATTAATCTGCTGTGAAAAATAAGACTTTAAACATCTGAACTGGTTTAGAAGTTATTAGGTAACCCAATGAAAACAGAAAATGCTCTATAATTATACAGCTTAGCTATCTCGTTTCTTTTCATTTTTGCAGAATTTTTATTTGCCTTTAGAATTTTTATTTGCAATTAGTCTTTTCAGAAGGAGTAATCCTCTCCAACTATAGCAAACCATAAACTATTAAGAAAGGTTGGAGAGAGGTCTACTGGGGAAATAATAATTGCTAATAATTTTGAGTGTTTGCTATATGTTTACAGGAACTATTGTAAGCACCTTCTATTGCTTAATTATGTAATCTATACTATAGCCCTGTATGGTAAAGGCCATTGGATCAGCCATAGTGCAGATGAAGAGCATGAGGTAGAGAGAATTCACATAGCTATTTACAGTCAGCAGCGGAGGACAGGGATTGACACCAGGAAGCCTTGAGCCTTGAGCCTTGAGTCTTGAGTCTTGAGACACTGCTCCCTGTCAATGCTGAGTTTTCTGTGGCCAGTACTTTGCAGCCCTGTCTATATCAGAGCAATGCACTGTCTTCTTGTAAAAAGGCTAGAGTCAAATGTTAAGTAGAATTGTATGGAGATAGTTGGATGCTTGGCATCAGGGTGGGAGTTCTGGACTCTCTGGCCGAGACCCTTGCTAACTTCTGGGTGTGCATCACCACGCATGGGTGAGGTCTTCCCTCTAAGCCATTTAGCTGATAAATGGTTCTGTTAGCTTTTTTCCAAACAAGGAACATCTCCACTCTTTAGGCTCTTGTTTCTTTAAAAAAAAAAATAAGTAGTAGTTTTATTTTATTTATTTATGAATGTGAGTACATTGTTACTCTCTTTAGTCTTCCCTCTAAGCCATTTAGCTGATAAATGGTTCTGTTAGCTTTTTTCCAAACAAAGAACATCTCCACTCTTTAGGCTCTTGTTTCTTTAAAAAATAATAATAATAATAAGTAGTTTTATTTTATTTATTTATGAATGTGAGTACATTGTTACTCTCTTTAGATGCACCAGAAGCGGGTAGCACATTCCATTACAGATGGTTGTGAGCTACCATATGGCTGGGAATTGAACTGAGGACCTCTGGAAGAGCAGTCAGTGCTCTTAACCGCTGAGCCATTTTTCCAGCCCCTAGGCTCTTGTTTCTTAAATAACAATCTCATCCCTTACCCTCTTTCCATGAAAGTATACTCATTTCCCATGAGCTGGACTCAAGGGTGTTCTAACTCACACATAGGCTACATGTTAATCTTCATTCACTGTGGTGTGGTTCTGTTAGTTGGACTGGCAGAAGCCAGGCTTATTTCCAGAATCTGAACGTTCTCAGGAGACACTTCACAGACAGCCCCAGTCCCATGACTGACAAGAATCCTTGGAGCCTTAGTGCTGATCTTAGGAAGCCTTGTCTAAGCTGTATATGTGCTAACCTCCAGTGGGCACAGCAATAATGAAATAGTATGATGTGTCTCTAGTGCTTCTCTCAGGCTGAACTCTTAGAAAAATGGGTGATCACACCATCTATGCAAAGATTCCTTTCAACTTGATGGACTGAAAAGGCCCAGCATGTTCTCATGCTTTTGTGTGCTTATAGATGATCTCTGGAATCAGCAGACCCATGAGAAAATTAACATCAAAATGATCACATTAAGAAAACCATTTAAACATAAGCAGAGCAGAGGGATTTTTTAAATGTATTTAATCACTTAGCAAACGCCAGCTTTTCATCAAAATCTCTATGTGCCTTGCTTTCTTGATGAATCAATTGAAATCTGTTAAGAAAAGAAAGAGTGGAGCTTGGAACTATCATTTATTGCCCCAACTATGACCATTCCTCCATAGGTGATGAAATATAGCCACAAGGATAAAAACCAGTGAGCAGCTGGGCAGTGGTAGCACACACCTTTAATCCCAGCACTTGGGAGGCAGAGGCAGGCAGATTTCTGAGTTCGAGGCCAGCTTGGACTACAGAGTGAGTTCCAGGACAGCCAGGGCTATACAGAGAAACCTTGTCTAAAAGAAAGAAAGAAAGAAAGAAAGAAAGAAAGAAAGAAAGAAAGAAAGAAAGAAAGAAAGAAAGAAAGAAAGAGAAAAAACAGTGAGCAATAATGTGTGTGTGTGTGTGTGTGTGTGTGTGTGCGCGCGCACATCTGTATGTGTAAATACGGACACTGTTCCATGTACTTATAAGATCAAAAAAACCCTTGGATGTCAGTCTTTACCTTCAACCTTGTTTGAGATGGGTTCTTTTTGATTTTTGGTTGGTTATGTTGTTTGTTTTGTTTTGTTTTGTTTTGTTTTGTTTTGTTTTGTTTTGTTTTAACTGTGTATGCCAGGCTATGTAGCCCAGGAGCTCCTAGGAAATTCTCTTGTCTTCACTTTCCATATCTGTTTAAATGTGCAATGACAAGTTTGTGCTATATACCTGACTATTTTACATGGGTCCCAGAGATTCGAACTCTGGTCCTCAAGCTTGCATGGTAAGCACCTTTACCCCCTAATCCATCTCTCCAGACTGTGATTTTTTAAAAGGAACATAAATATGAAATCACTTGCAATTAAAAAATAGAGAAATATCACTTATTCCAAAAGGTGATCTGTGACAGATAAAAGGTCATACACTTAGACACCATGTCACAACCAGAAGGGAAATGGCAGAGGAGGATGGGAGGAGGGAAAATCAGAGAAGAAAGGAGACTATAAGCAGAAGATGAAAAATAAGAAGAAAGTGAGAGAGGAAGAAGGGAGCTGAGGAGCTGGCTCGACCAGGAAAGCACTTGTCTTGTGAGCATGAGAGCCCAAGTACAGCCTGAAGCCCCAGAGGACACACAAAGGCTGACTGTGATGGGCTATACTTGTAAGCCCAGCAGTGGAGAGGTGAAGGCATATGGATCATGAAGCTCACCTCTCAGCCAGCCTGCCCAGCCTGTTTGGCGAGTTACAGGCTAGAGACCATGTCTCAGAAACAAGATATAGTGGGGCTAGAGAGATGGCTCAGGACCTAAGAACATATACTGCTCTTGCAGAGGACCCAAGTCTAGTTCCCAGCACCCATGTGGGCATCCCAGAACCACCTGTTACTCCAGTTAACAGGATATACCACCCTCTTCTCACCACCATGGGCACATGCACTCACATGCAAATCCCACATTACAGACACACATACATATATATGCAGAATTTTAACTTTTAAATTTGTTTTAAAGTTAAAAAACAAGATAGATGGCCACTGAGAAATGAGAGCTAAGATTGTCCTCTGGCCTCCACACATGGGAGCACACTTCTTCACTGGCACCTAAACACACACACACACACACACACACACACACACACACGCTTGAACATGTGTGAACACACACATGTATACATAAAAAGAGAGAAAAAATGGGGATGAGGAGGGGGAGGAGACCTGAGAATCTCAGGAGAGAATTTCAAAAGCCAACACATTCAAGATAGAAATGAGGGGAAAGATAGGACTTATTTGGGAAGGTGAGGCAAAAGGATTGTGAGTTCAAGACTAGCCTGGGCTATACAGTGAAACTCAGTTTAAAAAAAAAAACAAACAGGTACTAGGTGTGCTTAGCGATACAGCGGTGGCCTAAAACATACAAGGGCATGGGTTTGATCCCCAGTACTGCACAAAATAAATGAGAATAGAGCATAGGTGTAGTAACCCCCACCTTTAATTCAAGTATTCAGGAAATAGAGGCAGGAGATCTCTGACCAGCCTCATCTATATACAAAGTTCACAGACAGCCAAGGGTACATATTGAGACCCTGTCTCAATAAAGTGTGTGTGTGTGTGTGTGTGTGTGTGTGTGTGTGTGTGTGTGTGTGTGTGTGTGTGTGTGTGTGTGTGTGTGTGTGTGTGTGTGTGTGTGTGTGTGTGTGTGTGTGTGTGTGTGTGTGTGTGTGTGTGTGTGTGTGTGTGTGTGTGTGTGTGTGTGTAAGAAATGAAAGAAAGGGAAACTGAGACCACACTCCAGGACGAGGTTATCCGGCTTAGCAGCCCAGCTGTTGTACTATGGGAATATGTTGGTGCTTGCCAACATTGCCTTTTGAAAGCCTGCTTTGTTAGCAAGAGCCTATCCTTAATAGGAAGCAGTTCCCTTTTCAAACCTAGACATTGAATTTTTACATGGAAGCTTACTCTCCAAAGGCTGCTATATATTCATTTCTGTAAAGGCCTTCACAGTACCTTTAACTTTGCTACGACCTAAGTCTAAAAGCCCTTTTGATGAGGTAAAGCTCCCAATCGCTCTTATTTTGGGTCTTCCGGACATTGTTGCTGCCTCGTTGAACAGCACCTGGTCTTTACGATCGAAATCCCAGCGTGTATCTCTCAGAGCCAAAGCCTCTTTTCAAAGCTAATTTAGATTTTTTTTTTTAATTTAACAATGCAGCTCATCATCGCAGGATTGCAAAAGGACCAGATATTCTGGTTCAAGCTACCTATCCTAAAATGTACTAGGTAAAGGTTTTATCTAAGTGGCTTGCCCAGGAATCAAGTCCAAGTTCTGTGCGCAGGTGTTAGCCAGTGCTTGCATCCGGGCACAGACAACAGCCTAGTCTCTGCCAGTGATTCCTGTTTCCGGGTGTGCAGCCTTCTCCTTTGAACATCTTTAGAAATCTCTGAAATCTGTAGGGTAGGCTTTGTTTTGTTTATGTACCTGTCTTCATTTGGAAAAAGGAAAATAGAAACACTTTTCTTTTTCACCAGGTATCATTTATGCAGACCTATCTAGGATGAGTCGTTACTGAAGTGATTGAATTCAGAGTGAGATCTTATAGGCTCTGGACCAAAAACAGACCTGGGTCCCACCTCTGCCTGTATGGCTTCACTAGCCTGCTACTACATTCAGAAGTAAACTTGATCAAGTCACTCACCTAGCTTCTTCCTTTTAACAAACTGCAAAAGAGGGATGTCTTGGTTACTTTACTGTCGCTGTAATAAACTACCTGGCAGAAACAACACCAAGAACAAAGGGTTTATTTTAGTCTTCACTGCAGGGGGATATAATCCACCACAGCAGTGAAAGACAGAGTGGCAGGATCAGGGGGCTGGCTTGTCAGAAATATAGCTACAAAGAGGGCACAGGAAATGACGCTGGGTTAGGTAGCCTCAAGGCCTGCCCCCCCAGTGACCTACTTCCTTCGACAAGGTTCCATCTCTGAAAGGTTCCGTGACCTTCCCAAACAGTGTCACCAGCTGGGACCAAGTATTGGAACATATGAGCCATGGAGAGTATTTCAGGTTTAAACCTCCAGGGATACCCAGAGCGCTTCAGAGGGCAGTATATACGGAATGAAAGCAGCACACACAAAGACTCGGTCCGTCTCTGTACTGTCTCATGCTCTGCCTCCATGCCCAAACTCGCTTCTCCCCATCATCGATTTTGCATGTTCAAACCCAGCAAGCTCAGCAAATTCCTAAAGAGATTGAAAAATGCTGTTTCTGACATGCAAAATGGCTTTCATCTCCTCGGTTGCCGCTCTTTTGTACAATATTTAAGAAAAAAATGTCCAACTTGCAAAAAGGGAAGATTGATGTTAACACAGCTGGGAGAGAGAACTACAGAAAACGCAGTTGCACTAAGTGGCGTCTGTAGGCATTGTCCCCTCTCAGAGGCAGCCGAGCAGCCCGAGAGCACTAAGGCAGCTAGAGCTTTGGGTTTAACAATCAGAAATGCTGAATTTATTCATGTAATCTCTCTTTCCCTACTTATCAGCTACTCACAGCTAAAAATGGGGGTGGAGAGGGAATCTTAAATTTTTCCTGGCTGCTTCTACACTCAGAAGGAAACTTGAACTTGTGAACACATTTGCAACACCCCCCCACCGCCTCCCCGATTTCCAGTACAGTCTGTGAAAGCATGACAAGAGATGATAGGCTGCATAAGAATCCCCTCCTCTTCAGTTCCAGCTCCTACTTCTGTGATTCCCAACCTGTGGGTTGAGACCCCATTGAGCATCAAATGATCCTGTCATAGGGGTCATATATCAGATATCCTACATATCAAATATTTACATTACAGTTCATAACAGTAGCAAAACTACAGTTAAAGTAGCAGTGAAAATAATGTTATGGTTGAGGGTTACCACAACACGAGGAACTGCATCGAAGTATTGCAGAGTTAGGAAGGCTGAGGACCGCTCTACTTGCTCTCATTGATCTACTTTAAAACCACCCCTGTCTCTGCTCTGGTCCAGCATTTTGAGCTCTCACAAGTACTTCTTGGGAAATCTAGTAGAGAGATGCTACTGTGGAAGGGATGGGGAGGAAGCCAGTATAGCGAAAGAACAGTTCCGGAAGGGCTGGAGAGGCAGCTCGGTGGTGTAAAGCATTTGCTGCTCTTGCAGATGACCCTGGCTTGGTTCCCAGCACCTACATCAGGTGTCTCACAACCATCTGTAACTCCAGCTCCAGGGAATCTGACACCCTCCTCTGGTGTTCTCAGGCACCTGCGAATACATGGCATTCCCTCACACAATCAAACATACACACACACACACACACACACACACACACACACACACACACACTTCAAAATGAAAAGAATAACTGAGCAAAAGTTATCATTGATTTCTCAAAGTCTTCTCACCCTAGAGATTCTGTACTCTTGGTTCCATAGAACACCTCAGCTGGAGAGCAAGAACTTTGAAATTTTTTTTGTTTGCAAGCTATATATTCATAGTTGAGAAATATAAAATCCATAGTAATCCCAGTGCTGGTCCTGAGTCTTACAAATCAATACAACTGTACTGCATCTTCTTTATACAGGGATCAAGGATAAGACGAGCTGCTGCAAGGCTGTCTTTTATGAGGTCCCCATCTGCTTTCTAACTTGACTTCCCGTTCCAGATCCCACACTGGATGGGGTGACAGACAGACCAATCTTAGACTGCTGCGCCTGTGGAACCGCCAAGTACAGACTCACGTTCTATGGGAACTGGTCCGAGAAGACGCATCCCAAGGATTACCCTCGTGAGTACAGCAGCTACCTTACGGGTCAGGGGAAGCACATTGCTAATGCTTGGTCTGATCATGGAATCCATTAGCTGAGCTGTGTCAGGCCTGCTTGTTGGTATCCACNATCTTAGACTGCTGCGCCTGTGGAACCGCCAAGTACAGACTCACGTTCTATGGGAACTGGTCCGAGAAGACGCATCCCAAGGATTACCCTCGTGAGTACAGCAGCTACCTTACGGGTCAGGGGAAGCACATTGCTAATGCTTGGTCTGATCATGGAATCCATTAGCTGAGCTGTGTCAGGCCTGCTTGTTGGTATCCACTGCTTTGTGGAACTTGCACCCTAAGAAAGCAAATTCATGGACACACACAGGCATAATTCTGGTATGCTTTTAGTCTTTGTATGACATTGTTCTGACAGTTTTATCTGTGCTTTTTTTATCTTCAAGCCAAGCATTTTGTAGCCTCCGTCCTCCTAAAACAGCTGTACCCACATTACAGAACAGACTGTTATTAGAGATGACTGGCCAAGGGGTTCTCTTGACTCCACAGACAGTGTAGCAGTTACTCAGTACCCTTAACCATAGTAATTTAATACCCACAATCATAGTGTCAGTCATCATCCAATACACAATATCCCCTCTGGATCCAGATGTCACTGTCTAATGCCACATGACCCCAGACTCAAAGAAACTGATCCCAGCCCACAGAAGTTATCAGGAGGCCCCAAAGTCACTATGTGGGGAGAATATCCTAAAATAGGGCACTCTCCAACTCTTTTTAGTCAGACAGTTATCTCAACAAATTTGTAATGAGCCCTTATAAATATAATAGTGAGCAGGAGAAAAGATTCAATGCAGGATCCCATGCCATTTAGGGACTGTGGGGAGATAGACAGCAGTCGAATCATCACATGGAATTTGTTGCTGTGAGTGGTGAGCTGACCCACACAATATTAAGCATGTTTGCTGATGGCATATCCTTGGATTGTAAAATAGCCGGCTTTGTGGATAAACTCCCTGAAGATCAGAGAGAAGTCACCATTTGTCCAGAGTCAAATGTGCAATGCCCTGCCTTTGCTATGTTTCCTTTAAGACCTGGGGGGTTGGGGGGGCATTCTCTGCAGCCTTGGGAGGCAGGGTGGCTGTGGGTGGCACTGGGCATATTGTGTCTGAGGATGGTCTGTTTTGTTCTTAGGAGTTTATTTCGCTCTGAAGTTACCACAGCTGGGAAGAACCACAGAAATGGGAGAGGAGATTAAAAAGAGGGACTGGGGCCAGGTCTCCAAAGGCAAAGGGGAAAAGGGTGCATGGTAGGGACGTAAGTAGACCACAGGGAATATCAGAACCTCCCTGGTGCCCAAACAGCCCACCCAAAGGGAACTCCAGTGGGGACTCCAGGATTCCTGACCAGATCAAGAGGCTTATTATTTAATTTAGCTCCCATAAAGCTGAAATTTAGGAACTTAAGAGCCTCTGGCTAAGGCATTCCTCAGACTCTGGGATTCATCCTGCTCTAGTCTCAGATGCATGAGAGACCCTTGTGAACAAACTTAGCCTTTCTGCTGAGGAGGGGGTCCTTAGAACTGGAATGCTAGAAAAAAAATGTCCTACAGTATCTCCACTAACAGAAGAGATAGAATGGCTGGGCCATTGTTCATCTTTTGTGGTCCTAAGGAGTTTTTTCATTTCTTTTGGTCACTGTTGTCTCCCATAATTTAGGTGGTCAGGGCATGGCACCAAATCATTGTCTCTGGGCCTCTGGGGCAAACCACATGCAAACCTACAGAGAGCTTCTGTGGTGCTGTTGAGAGCTTGAGAAATACAGAAGACGTGTGCTCCTGATCCCTGGGATGGCCCCCATTGTCAGGCATCACATCACAGAGCCAGGATGTGCCCTAATTTTTCTGTTGAAAGACTTTCATCTTCAAACACAGAATATCCTTTACCACATTGTGTTGGGATTATTTCTTCTAGATGTTTCTTCCCACAAACTGAAAACTCCTTCAGGGATAAAAGACATCACCTGCTCTCGGATAAAAGCTATGATCTGCTCATCTTTGAGTCTTTGTCCCTGCCCATGCCTGGTACCCTCCTGAGGATTAGGTGGTGACAGAGGACCATACCTGCTACCATCTGGGAGGCAGGTCTCTAGCTAACACTGAGTCAGGATGCCCAGTACTGATCAGGGACGGTGCCAGACTGTCCTTGCAGGGCAATGGATGAACTTGGATGCTTGAAGGACTGAGCCACTGTCAAGGGCACAGACAGTGGCAGAGATGGCTTCTACTAATATAAGCTGCAGGGATAATTCTGTCATAATAACCAGCCCCGTTGTCAGCCCAGAGAAGCTTCCTGACAACAAACTGTCGAGTGAGTGCCAAGTCCCTTGTCTCTTTTTAATTAGTCATTCAAAATGTCACTTTGCAAGCAGGGATCTTGGGACAGAGGCTCTTGGCCTCTTCAGTCTCTGCATCCTTTTAATATGTTTAAGAATCACCGAGAGCATCAATATGCTTATGTTAAATCTCTCAGTGTTTCCCTTAGCTGAGAAAACTTTTTAATTACTTATTAGTTTTAAGCAACATAGCAATAATAAATACACTGCATGTTCAATAAGTTTGTCACATGCTAACAAAAAACATACATTTTATGAAAGTGACTGTGTTAGCCAAAGAAAGTAGTTGTGAAAAGGGTGTCATTGCCACCTGGACTGACACTCACTTTTGTTTCTGCATTCAATCTAGTGATTTACATCTTTGATAGAAGTATGTGAAGACAATTCTAGCCTTCATGCATGTGTAAGTAGGAAAAAAAGAGTGTTTGGGGGCGTTGGAGAGATTGTTCAGTGGTTCAGGGTACTTGCTCTTCTCACCAAGGCCCTGAGTTTGATTCCATACACCTACTCACAGTAATTTCTAACTCAGAGGATCTGACATCTTCTGCTGGCCTCTACCAGCACCTGCACACATGTGATACACATGCAAATAAGCAGGCATACACACATATACATAAATAAAATAAATTTTTAAAGAGTGTTATCATAATCTTTCCAGGTACTTACAGAAAATCTCTGGTACTAGACCACAAACTACTTCAAAGTCTACAAATAGCAGAACTTTCTTAAGTCCAGTTACAATGCAAAATATGCAATTGTGCCAATAGATTTGTATTCTGTGACCACAATTTACTGCTTACCTTCTTCTTTGGATGGATATTTTACCAACACATGATTGTGTAGCCCTGATGCCGACCGTATAAAAAATACTGGCTTATTGAGAGTCACAGATCATCCAAATGCCAAGACTTCACAATTAAACAGTATCAAACTCATCTCCATTCCCAGAGGACAGAGCCCATCAGGAAAGTGATGGATAACTTGGAAGCTATCAAGTTCACAGTAATGGCTACAAGTTTCCCAAGATTCTGAGTTTTGCTTGAAAACTCAGATTTTATTATCAGCAACAGATACTGTCAGTTGTTTTCCTGGAAGTGACAGACTCACTTCATTTTTTGAGAAAAAAAATGTCTGCCAGATTCCCAAGTCTGAATAACTGTAATTTGCCTGTCATTTGTTCTTTAAAGTAAAAATGATGGTTTATGGATGTGCAGAGTGGCTAGTGTGCCTTGAACCTCAGGGAATCACTAAGCGTGTTCACTGAGGACAATGGGAGTGCTCCAGTCCATCAGAGTGCTCCAGTCCACCAGAGTGCTCCAGTCCATAGAGCAGAGCTGCTTTACATTTTTTTTTTATTGCTTTTTACATTTTGCTATTAGTCACTCTGAATAGCAAGGTGTATATTTATCAGTCGAAATTTCAAATGACTGTTACGCGAAGAACATTCATGCAAAATCTAGCCTTTTGTTGTCTGCTGTGAACTTGTGGCCCTGAGGAAGACATCAGCCACTACTACAGGCCAAGGCTATGGCCTTGACCCATCTTCACTGCCAGTGTCAACACGCTACAGCAAGCAAATAGTGTCTTCATTTTGTTATGAAATAGTTTCAGTCTCTCGGATTCCCTGAAAGGATCTCAGGGCTCTCAGGAGTTTGTGGGTCAAGTCACACTTTGGTAACCTCTGCAACGGGGTAAGAAAACAAACTTGGGTGTTCAACCCTCGGTTGAAGTAAAGTAAAAGGTGAGTAACTTACCTTTGAGGAATCACAAGGACATGGGGGACTGAACAGTACCATGTCCAGTCAGTCGCCATGCACAGTGAACCACCCTGCATCTTCAGACATCATGAACTGTGTCTGCAGGTGTCTCTTCTCAACCATTGTACAAAATGCAGCATTGTTCCAAATGCTGCTTCTGGGGTTCTCTCCTTGGGAGAGGTCTGCATTCCTCTCTTTGGGAAGGACTAGATAATGGCAATATCTAGAGACAGAGCCAATGGAGAATGGACCAAATAGCTTCAGGCATTCCTCTTCTCTGGTACTATCAAAATCTCTGCTAGACATCTGGAAACTGTGGAATTCCTCCCAAACCCTCGCAGTGAAGGAGCTCTTGGGATACATTTTCAGGTTAGACCATGTAAGTTTGCTTCTTAATTCTGTAAGTGAAAAGGTCTTGACACACAAGAAAGTAACATTACACAATCAGAGGCCCAGAGAAGATATGAACCAAAATCAAAGCTCGGACCAGATAATTCTCCTTTTCCTTCCCTTGGGGTCTATTATGAAGCAGTCAATAGTTGGAGAATGTCTGATCTAAAACCAAGGCTGAGATCCAAGTGGTTTCTTTTTGCCTTCCCTTGGGGGCTGTCATGAAGGGAATCATTCCTCTGTCCTCCGCAGTCGAATTAAACATCTAATGCACAAGGCATCATCTAATGTGAAGTCTATTGATACTAACTCCTGTGCCATCCCACCTACTGTTCTGCAGACAGCCAGACTTAGAAGCCAGAAAGAGCGTTCCTGGTTTGTTGTGCTTGAATGCATTGCTGAAACCTACTTCAAGCTCCATGGTGTCTGTCCTAGGCATTGCCAGACTACCACTCCCAACTGTGGGAACCATGGGCGGTACTGCTTCCCAGGAACAAGGTGACCAGGCCCATAAGGATGTCTTGAGGGCTGGACATGTGCCCAGTCTTCACAGAGCTTCATATAGCTAAATATCTTCCATTACTAGCTTTCATAGGAATCTGGGTTCTTGACAAATGCTTTCATCCTGTAGACAGCTTGTCATCTCCTAATGACTTCCTCCACTTTGGACATAGCATCATTGAATACTATTTGACAAGTAAATATTGAAGAATATTTTCCTATATGCAGTTTTTAATTTGATGACACATTGGCTAAAATATTAATATGGCTACTGGGAAATACATTCTATATATTTGAAGTTAATTTTGCAATGACATTCAGCCATCTTCTCCATTGGGTCACTTGCTTTAAAAAAAAAATGTTCGTGGGGCCTGGAGAGATGGCCCAGTGGTTAAGAGTACTGTCTGCTCTTCCAGAGAACCTGGGTTAATGCCAGTACACACTCAGCAGTTCACAACTGTGTGTAATTCCAATTCTAGGGTACCTGGCACACTCACGCATACATGCAGGCAAAACACCAATGCACATAAAATAAAAAACCATAAGTCAGTTAAAAATTATTACTTCCAATCCCATAAAAAATTCCAAACTAGTGCTAACTTGATGACTTAATATGTTTATCCTTTTGTTCATCTAGTTATATGCAAAGTTTCCACATCACATTTAATTCATTGAATCCTAGTTTTATGATTAATTTTCTCTTGTAGTTACAAGTCCCAACCTTGTCTTACTTCAGACAAGTCATCTTACTCTTCTTCTATCAGCTACTAAGGTGATGTCAGGACTCCTGAAAACAGAGAAAGCCCTGGAATTAAAAACCACGTATAAATAATATAATAATATTCTACCAGTACTGCCTTCAGCTTCTTCATATCTCCATACAGGAGCAAGTAGTTTCTGGGTTTTGATTCTCTTTAATCTGATATTAATTTCAAATTAACTAGTTGTTACTTCCCCAGGTCTATTAGGAACTGATAGGTGGTAGATGGAGAGATTCACAGGCAGACATTAGGTTAAACTTGGCAAACCCCAAGGAAGTGTGGGAGGAAGGATTGTAGGTGCCAGAGAGGTCAAGGACACCATGAGAACATGGCCTACAGAATCAACTAAGCAGGGCTGATAGGGCCTCACAGAGACTGAGGTGACAATCGGGGAGCCTGCATGGGTCTAACCTAGGACCTTTACAGATATGTTGTGATTGTTTATCTCAGTGTTCTTGTGGGACTCCTGACAGTGGGAGCATGGGGGCTGGCTCTGTCTCTCTTGCCTGCTCTTAGAACCCTTTTCCTCCTACTGGGTTGCCTCATCCAGCCTTGATATGAGGGTTTGGCCTAGTCTTGTATCTTGTTATGCCATGTTTGGTTAATATCCCTGAGAGACCTGCTCATTTCTGCCTGAGGGGAGATAGAGGAGCAGCGAATCTGGGGCAGAGGGCAGATGGGGTTAGGGGTGGAGGAGAGGTAGGGACTGGGAGGTTGGAGGAAGGGGAGCTTCTGGTTGGTATGTATTTTATGAGAGAAAAATAATGAAAAAAGAAAAAAGTTGATTGTTGGAAAGAGTCACCCACACACACTTAGTGATTTTCCCATAAATTCTTCTCCAATTTCCTCATCGGTTGTTGGCATAAGTGAGTTCTTTTGTGTCTAGTTTTAGAATTTTTCTTCTTTCCTTAACAATCACTCATTTTGCACAGGTTTTCACATCCTTATCAGACAACTGTGGTAGAGGGAAGATCTTCCTCCTTTATTTCCTGACTAATCTGGATTGCTTCTATCTAATAAGCTTTGTTAGCGACTTAAATAATGGCACTGTTATCTCTCTTCTAATTTGCATACATCTTCTTTTATGCATCCTATTATCTTCAGTGTCATTTGGATGGCCTTTTTGTGATGTTGGTAAATTTCCATATTGTTTACTTTATACACTGGCTTCCCTCCTTTCTGTATTTTTGTATTTATTAATTATTAATGCACATGAGGCTGTGAATTTTCCTCTTAGTTGATCCCTGAGCCCTTCCCAGAGGTCTTACCATAGACCTCTTATGTTCACTGTTCCCTCGGTAAAATGCTTTTGTACACTCTGCCTTCTGGACATAGATGTTAATTAGTGGAGTATTTTAAATTTTCAGAGAGGTTGGAGGATTTTTTTATTTGTATTTTTGTTCTTGGTTTTGTTTCTTTACTTTGTTTTGATCAGCAAGTATGTGCTACATAGCTCGTTCTTTGCTACGTTTACTGTTTGTTTATTTAATAACCCAGTGTGTGTTTGCCTTGGTAAGCTTTCTTTCCTATTCCTCCATGGGCACTGGGCACTGAGGGATGTGCTCTTCCCTGCCCAGTGCACAGCATCACTGCCCCACGTCAGTCCCCACCCCTGCTCAGTACACAGCATCACTGGCCCATGTCAGCCCCCACCCCTGCCCAGTGCACAGCATCACTGGTCCATGGTCAGCCCCCACCCCTGCCCAGTGCACAGCATCACTAGTCCATGGTCAGCCCCCACCCCTGCCCAGTGCACAGCATCACTGGTCCATGTCATACCCCCACCCCTGCTCAGTGCACAACATCACTGGTCCATGTCATGCCCCCACCCCTGCTCAGTGCATAGCATCACTGGTCCATGTCACACCCCTCTCACACTATTTGCTTTTGATCTCACTCCACATAAGCCACCATGATTGTGATTAGCCATACTAATTTTTTTCTTTTCATTTTTATGTGTCCTGATTATTCTTTCTGTTCCTTTTTTAAATTTATACTTTTTTTTTCTATTACCCAGTTATATCTTCTACTGGTTGAAAAGTTATATGAGCTATGTACAGGCACAGGCATGTGATCCTCGCACTTGGGAGTTGCATGAGGAACATGAGGGTCCAAAGTCTGCGTCAGCCACAAAGCAAATCCAAGGTCAGGCTGGGCTGCCTGGGACCCTGTCTCAAAACAATAACAACCAAAAGCTATCTGACTCCCTTACACTAACGTCACAAATGTGTTGATATCACTGCACCCTGAACTTTTGCACACCTCATATTCCTTAGCTCTCTGCCACCTTTCTACCCACACACATACTTCTAGAACTTTATTTCCTGATCACCATAATTTCTTTTTTCAGTCTTTAGACTTTGTGTGTCTAAACCACCATAAACTTTTCTAAAGCCTTGGTCTTCCCTTGCCCTTTGTACTTCTCTCCTCGGGTACTTTCTGCAAGAACATTCTCTAACTCTCTTTGCAAGGCAAGTCTTGATGCTCTACATGCCTGGGAATATCTTCTTATGTTCTCACACTTCAGTGACATAGGACTGAATATGAGGCCGAGGTTCGAAAGCCTTTTCTTTTCTACTGTCAAGCACTATGCCCATACATCCCACCATCTAGAGAATCCATGGCAACCTGATTCTTGTCTCTTGCTAAGTGATCTGCACTTTCCCTCTTCATTTCAAGTTTTTCTTCTGTCTGTCTGTCTGTCTGTCTGTCTCTTTGATGTTTCCTCTTCATCTTCCTATGAATACCACTGGGTTTTAAGTTTCAAAAACTAGTTATGAATGTTATGTGAACCAGGTGCATACAGTACCTGTGGAAGCCAGAAGAGGGCATCAAATTCCCTGGCACTAAGTTTTGGATGGTTGTAAATGACCACGTTGGGGGCTGGGAACTAAGCCCACATCCTCTTTGAGAGCAGCAAGTGCTCTTAACTGCTGAGCCACTTCTCCAGCCCTCTACTTAGTCTTAATTAATTAATAAATTAATTGATTAATTAACTAGTTGATTAATTAACATTTGCAGAGCTAAGGGTTGAACTCGGGCTTTCTTGATGTTACTGCCATGGACAGTTTTGAAGAGCGCCCAGAGGTAGTGTATAGACTGTCACTTTGTGGTCATTGCTCTTTCCCCTGATTGGACTGAGGATGTGCATCTTCAGAAAGGATTCCATGGCCTTTATGAATGTGTGTGCTAATAGCTTGTTTGTGTTTGGTTCCTTTTCTCTACTTTTGTGTGCTTGTCTTTAGTTCTGTTTTGAAAGATTTATTGACTTATCTATTTATTTTATGTATGCCTGTGGTCCTTGCAAGTTTATGAGTACCATATGCATTCATGACCCTCAGAAGCCAAAGGGCATCTGATCCCTGGACACTGGAGTTGGCTGCCTTGTGTGAGTGCTGGGAACCAGACCTGGGTCCTTTAACAGAGCAGTGGGTGCTTCTGACTGCCAAACTCTCTCCAGCCTCCCTCTACTTGTTTCTGTTTTGGGTTATTAATATCTTCCCTCTGATTTTAAGGATATGCTCTGTGCTTATGTAGAATTGTTGGCCTATCTGCTGCTGCAAAGCTGTGTCATGCCCTGCTGGCTTCTTGATCGCTAGCTTCCCTTGCCTGGGATCCAGTTTCTCTGCAGGAACCCAGTGTTCTCCGCTGATGTATCTGTTATGACTTGTATCCGCATGCTAGACAAGGGGAAATGTTGGGTGATATCTGTTCTGGAGTGTTCAAGGAATGAGAACAAGATGAAGCCAGGAAAGGGAGGCCCAGGCTGCCCGTGACTGCTGTCAAAGCCTTCTGTGCTTCCATGGCACAGCATCCCGTGAAGGACCGTCTGTGATCTTTCTAGTACCCCAGCGTCTCTAGTGATTCCTTAGATCTTGCATTTTTCTCAGTTTTTGATCTTTCCCGGGACAGAATCTAGAGAACAAGGGGACTGTGTTAATTCCTCATCTCTTTAAGGAGCCTGCAATAAAACGCCAGCTTAAGCACTCTAATGTCAAACAACCTCTTCCCTCTCTGCTGTATCACAGTATGTTTCATTAGGTTTTAGACCTCTATCACTTCCTCTTCATTACGCTATTCTGATAGTGATGGCATTAATGCCTTGTTCTAATATTGTATACGTATTGATCTCTGTGTTTTTACCATGGTTACTTTCTATTTATTGCAGTGTCTTGTAGATGTAATATCACAGTGTTCTCATTAGCTCTAGCCTTTGCTTAACTTAAGATTATCTTGTTCTAATAACTGGTGCCTTCAAGTGGATCTCGCCTACAGTTTTGCTTGGTTTCTCTTTTCTCTGATATACCTTGATTACCTTTATAGTAATTTCAGACTTTTGAGGGTTTTAAGCTCTCCTAGGAAATTACTGAGTTCGCCCTGTTGGAAGCACTTGTCTTCTGTTCGGTTCTGTTTTGTTTTGTCTCCCAAATTCTTTGCATTTACAATAACCCAGTCTCCCCCAGGTTCTGCTCGGGGAGTGCCAGATGATTATTTTAGACTTTCTTTGGTATTACTCCATATGATACTATTTGATTGGCTTGGGTTTTGCATATGTTTAATTTTCATTGGCACTCATTTTCTTCCCTCTTCAATTAACTGTTGATTTATAAAAAGTGGGCTGTGGAATGTAGCCTCGGCACAAGACACTGAGTTCAACCCTTAGCTCTGCAAATGTTAATTAATCAACTAGTTAATTAATCAATTAATTTATTAATTAATTAAGACTAAGTAGAGGGCTGGAGAAGTGGCTCAGCAGTTAAGAGCACTTGCTGCTCTCAAAGAGGATGTGGGCTTAGTTCCCAGCCCCCAACGTGGTCATTTACAACCATCCAAAACTTAGTGCCAGGGAATTTGATGCCCTCTTCTGGCTTCCACAGGTACTGCATGCACCTGGTTCACATAACATTCATGCATGCTGGAAATAAAATAAATATATAATAGAAAAAAATAAATCATAAAAAAATGAAAAGAGCAAGGATTTCCTTTCTGGTTTTTCTATATACCCTCTGCTCATTAGAGCAGTATCTTTGATTCACTTTATGGGAAAGTTTTGAGGTTAATTTTTGTAGCTCTTCCCATTTCCAATTTACACTGATTTCATTTGGTGCTTGGTTGTTTATTTCACTCTGCTTTTATCCTGACAGTTCTTAGCTAGAAAGTCCATTTCCAAACAATAGTTCTGTTATTAGTTTTAATTATTTATGTCATCAATAAATACTTATTAATTCAGGATTTCTTGCAGTCTTTTAGAACATTATCTTTCCTCTTTTAAGAACCCCTGTTTTCAGAGGAAAATCGTAAGCTAGTGCTTGTTCATTAGTGGGTGATTTTATTTCTTACATCTGAACATTTGTAAAAATATTTTCACTTGGAAAATAACTGGATTAAAAACCCAAATCCCTTTTTATTAAAACTTTATTATAAAGAACTTGCAAATAAAAATAACATCACACTGCAAAATTAACCAGACTCAGAGTCTATATGTCTCAGTGAACTTCTGTACAGTTATAGAGCCATTCTAAAGCTGCAAAGCTTCACACTGGATTTTACATTTTCACCATTAAATATATATTTTTTGCACTTACCCTCTAACAACAACGAAAAATCCCTGACCAAGTTGAAACTAGAAAAAGAATTAGCCTTGTGTGTTCACTACAGCATTTACTGCATGCTTTGTGTGTGGTTTTCCATCTCAGTAACGAAACCCGGACTTCATTCACTTATGGCCAGATTCCTACAAGGAATCTTCAGCTTTGCTCCTTATAGGATGAGTGTCTGCAGCTGAAGTGTTTCGTGCTTTGTTTTTATCTGAGCTGTGTTAAGTGAATCTGAAGGTTCAGCTCATACCTCCATCTATTTTATTAACACTGATTTTTTCTTCTAGGTGGTCTTTTATTTTTACTTCTCTGTCCTTTTGTCCTTTGCTCTTGCCTCATTAATTCCACAAGTAGACACAACGCATCTGTTCTGTGTGAACAGTGTGCTTAGTGGGTGCTTTCTCTCGCTTTAAGAATCCCTGCTTCTCCCAGAACACTCCATCCTCCATTCTGTCCCCTCAGTTCTTCATACTCTTCACAGTTTGGCTATTTCGTTTTCTCTCTGCTCAGTTTCTGATGGCACTCAATCATGTATCTGACCTCACCCTTGCTTACAGCTTGCTACCCACTGCCCCTTCTTCCCATAAGGATCTCTTCAGAAGTGGGCATAATGTCTTTCTTATACATTTATAACACCCCTTGTAAGTTTTCCTAAAGCTGTTTTGATTGTTGTTTCATTCTGTGGTTTATTGATTTCTCCCTCCTGCACCTACCCTCCTCTGTACGGGTTCTCCGTGTAACTTCTTCCTCTCACACAGCCAACCGCTCCTGGTCGTTCCTTGTTCTCGGCCACCCACTCTTCCTTCACTTCCTCTTGATGACACGGTGCCTTAGCTGCTTTTCTCTCACACAGCCCTGGTGAGCATCCCTCTCAGTTTGCAGGTTCTCTTCTGCTTTGGGGTTGGAAGCACAAAGAAATACTTGCAACTTATCCCTAGCCACAGTTAAATTCAGGAAGGAATGGAAAAGGAAACGAAAGAGAAAATACCATGACCAAGACAACTTATAAAAGGGTGGTTTTACTTGACCTTACAGTTTCAGAGAATAAGAGTTATCATGTCAGGGAAGCATGATTGCAAGCAGCAGCCATGACAGCTGGAGCAGAAGCCAGGGGCTCCATCTTGAACTATAAGAAGGAAGCAGAGAACATGACCTGGGAATGACATGTGGCTTTGAAACCCTGATGCCCACTCTTGATGACACATTTCCTCCAACAAGGCCACATTTCCTAAACTTAACCAAACAGCACCACCAACTGGGGACCAAGTGTTCAAGCGTCTGAGCCCATGGAGGGCATTCTCATTTAAACCGCCACATCTGGCGATTACTACTGAACCTCTGCTTCCAGCTATTTTATTGGCATTTGATTGGGTCTTGGACTCAGTAAGGCTACAGCCTCTTTCCTTCCTCCATCCTCTTCCTAGAAGCTCAAACATGGATTCCCCCCACCCACCCACCCAGTACATCCTTTCTTAAATCAGATGTACCTATCTGGGACCGACCATCCAAAATTCTGTCTTGTGTGAAGTGATTTTGTCTCTCCAGGATGTACCCCATTACCACTGGGAAGAGCCAGTTAACTTGTTGATACTCTCTCGCCATTTATTCCTGCTGCCTGGCAGTTTCCAGAACATGTGATCACCGCAGCTCATTCCTCTAGCTTAAACCTGTTCTCAGTGATATGAGTGTGGGTAGGGGAGAGATGGAGCTCATTGCCAGTCACAAATCCACTGACATATAAATCTAACACTACCAGTTTCCCTAATGGGGGAAAATATTGGATTGACTCTGAAGTCTAACCCCAACCCAGCAGTTTTCTTTATTTCCTTCAAGCTTGTTTGCTAATCTCTAAAATGTGATTTCAATAAATGTAGGTATTAATAAGAAAGACTTAGGTGAGTGTGGTGGCACATGCCTTTAATTCCAGTACCAGGCCAACCTGGTCTGTATAGTGAGTTCCAGGCCAGCCAGGGCTGCATAGTGAAACCCTGTGTTTAAAAAGAAAAGAAGGGAGTTGGGCAAAGACAGGTTTAGTATTCCTTCTGCATGAAACTATTCTAAACACACACACACACACACACACACACACACACACACACACACACACATAAAACTTATGAATTTGGAGATGGGGTACTCAAGTTCTGTTAAAGATAGCCTTTTATATGGCTACCCAGGAATTTGCATACAAAACTCTGCTGAAGCTAATGGCATTTATGAACTCAAGTTTTCCAAACAATGCATTGAGAAATACACCCTCAAGAATTGTTTATTCCAAGAAAGGCCAGATATTTATAAGCACAAATGGGGTTTCTGCAAAGGTTGGTGCCAGGCACTCCAGCCCTGGCAAACATCCCTCTCAATTTGCAAGAACTCCGCTGCTTTGGGGTTGGAAGCAAAACAGAAGTACAAAGAAATGCTTGCAGCTTATCCCTGGCCTCAGTTAAATTCAGGATGGAAGACCATAGACAGGGACAAAAGATAACAGGAAATCTTGACACACATAGCCCTGCACTGGAGCCCTGGTCTGTGGTCAGGGAATGGGATTGTTGTAATCACTTTACTATATGACTGAGCTGATTGATTAAATTAAAAGTTATGAGCCAAATGCCCCGAGCATCCTGGAACCTTCCTGCGTCTGTACATATTCATGTGGTCCTAATGACCCTCATTGGACGGAAAAGTGAGTGCTTCCTGCAGGGAATGCATGAAGAAAGGCTTGGGAGGAAGCGAAACTTCAGAACAGCCAGCAAGAGTTTAATTAAACTCGAACATTATAAGCTTGCCTCTAAACTGAGCAAAACGCACCACATTTCGCCCCCACATGGAGCTACTCCGGGTCCTTGCAGCTCAAGTGGAAAGAACAATGGGATGCAGAAGGCTTTCTCTTCACATCTGGCTCCTCGAAACAGGGATAAGAGGTTTCTGGAGGGTTTTGCTGGCTGGAACAGTTACTGTTTACAGATGTGAGCGGCTTTCAGTCATTGAATGCAAATTGCATCTGCTTTGTTGTATACACCCTGGGAAAACCCAAAGGAGGGAATAATGTGCCTTTATCCGCCCACCCACATTGGGATTCAGGGCACAATCTTTGGGGGTTTAATGGGTCCCTAAGCAACCTTTGAAGAGAGCTGTCCATCTGTCTGACTGCCCTGTCTCCAGCACACATGGATTCTTTTGACTCTGCTTCTCTGGTCTCTGGTTCTATCTTTGGTCTGTTGACTAAATCCTTCGGTAACCATGTCTTGCATTCAGGGATCCTAGACTAATTTTGCCTGCCTTGACAGTGTTGATCTGTAATCTGAAGGCAAGCTCCAGCAGGAATGACGAGGACAAGCTTTGAATGCAGAGGCTAAAAAAACCAGAAAAAGAGGTAAGAGTAAGGAGATGATGGTAAGCAGGCTTCTGCTGGAATTCTTAATCACAACACCAAATGTCACAGCAATGTGAGGGCTCAAAGAGAGGACTTCAGAAGGGAGAGGCTGTAATCTGTGTTTCTTTCATCAGCCATAGCATAGGAGTATCCAGGAGTCCATCAGTCCTCTGCTGAAAGACACAATGTATCATACAGTCTAGACTAACCTGGAAGCCATCTTGACATTTTAACCTGAAGACTTCCTTAGAAGGCTTTATGAAGACTAACTTATCCCATTGGTGCCTCAGTTTACTCATCTACGAAGCAACGCATGCCCGAAACATCATATGGAAATGTCTTAAGAATAACCTGAGTTCAAAGTGAACCAGCACCAGAAAAAGATACTGCTCAACTTCTGTGTCCATTTTCCTGTATACAAAGTTACATGTGCATCGCTGGCTTATAGTAGGTAGGGCGGGCTGATATTGTCCAGTCCTTTTGCAGCCTTGGCATGTGCTGTGAGCTTATCAAGTATCGTTATGTACCCAGGCAGTGGTGGCACACACCTTTAATCCCAGCACTTGAGAGGCAGAGGCAGACAGATTTCTGAGTTCGAGGCCAGCCTGGTCTACAAGTGAGTTCCAGGACAGCCAAGGCTACACAGAGAAACCCTGTCTTGAAAAAAAAAAAAGTATTGTTATATAGAGTATACCATGTAGAGTGTATGCATGTTTCTTTTAGCTCAGTGCCAAAACCACAGCCTTATTATCGTTATCCCACCCAAATTCTCAACCTTCCAGTGAGTTGGCTCTGCTCTCCTGTTGCTTTCTCAGATAAGTCCTTTTATCATTGAGGGATAACTTTGTCTAAAGTCCCTATTTCCTCCGTGTCACAAATGGAGAGAGAGCTGGGTTTCAGGTACATTTTATCGTTCCTAGCTTAATGGGCTTAAAATTGAAAGGCAGGGCTGTGTCTGTAGCTCAACTAGTCCAGCACTGCCTAGCATACACAAAGCCCAAGGTTTTATCCCCAGACTGGGTGTGGTAGCACACATCTATAGTGCCAACATGGGGGTTGGAGGCAAGAGGATCAGAAATTTAAGGTCATCCTCAGATATATCTTGAGTTCAAGGCCAACCTGGAATATATGAGATTCTGTTTCAAAAATAAGTAAAGTGAAATGAAAAGATATTGTATAAGAGGTCCTATAATAAAAACCTAACCAGAAATGAAGAAAGAGTGACACAGTCCTCAGTCAGAAAGGAATTTAATAACAAATATACATTGCACAACGACCCAGACAAACACATGGAGCCCATCGTCTGCAAACCGAAGCTGGTAGCCCCTGAGCTGTTTGTTGGAACAATGTGATATAAACAGAGTTTGGGATTTATATGTTCTGTGATTTCTACCACTTAAGGTCAGTTTCACCCAGCCTCCCTTGCCTACATAAGCCATTCTTCAGTGGAGACTGCGTGACCACCAGTTATGGGGAAAGCACAGCCGGGGTAATAGAAGAAAGCCAACCCACTGTCTAGGGAGGTAACTTAGTGGATGTCTTAATCAATGTTCTATTGCTGTGAAGAGACGCCATGACCATGGCTGCTCTTATGGAAGAAAGCATCTAACTGGGGGCTTGCTTACAGCTTCAGCGGCTTAGACCACAAATATCATGATGGGAGCGTGACAGTAAGCATGGCACTGGGGCAGTAGCTGAGAGCTAGATCCTGTGACGCACACACACTCATGCTCCCACAGGCACTTACACACAGGCACACATGCACCTCACACACACAGACATACACTACACACACAAAAGAACAGCAGAACCTTTTAGCTAAGCCCTGGGACAACTTCTTTTGTGTGTCTAACTAGGCTGTGCTTGGCCTTTATTTCAGCCTAAACCATCGCTGCCTTGAGGCACCTTCCCTGACATCCCACACTGGGCTATTCCCATTCTCAAAGCCTCTTTACAGTCTTTTGTACCACTCCTGCCTCTTTCTGTTTAGCACAGCTGCTGCTGCTTTCCTGAGGATAGCCATGTAATTTAAAGCTTACAAAATTCAAGGTTAATCCTGAAGAAAGATTAAAGCCGCTTTATCAAAGCCGCTCTACAGTAGAACGGCTACCTAGCAAAGGTGTCTTTGACATTAACTCAGCAGCCAATTTTGGGGAATAATTCCATGGGAAAAGGGATTTTGGCATTCGTTTATATTTGCACATGGAAAGATTTTATAAACACATGACAAATGTTCAAGAAACTTGTGATGGGCTGGGTATGGTGGTATGTCCCTGTATCTCTAGCACTCGTGAGGCAGAGGCAGGAGGACTTCAGGTTAGAGGCCAACCTATGATATATAGCGAGTTCCAGGCAGCCAGTGATACATCGACTCAATTTCCAGGGATTCCTGGGTTTCTTATTGGAAATCTACTATTAAACTTCTCTTTCAACACAATTTACATGGCTTTTTTTTTTCTTCATTAAATTTAAGCTACATTTATTTAAGGTATTATAGCAACATCTTAACTTGATTTTTGAAATATTATTTTATTTTAAAATAAAGAAAACAATAACAAAGGAAGAACCAAAGATGTGGAGGCTGATGTCTAATCTTCCTAATAATTGAAAACCTGCCAGAGGAGAGAGTATCCTGTCAACTCCAACCTCAGCCCAGATCCTGCCTGATCCTGACTGATGCCAGAGTTGCTTGGCGTGTTTCCTGTATTGGAATTAGACTATTGTTCCCTCAGGACAGAGACCTTGTCTTGTTCATGGCTAGGGTCATTACTACCTAGCCTATATCAAACAGAATAAATACCTACAGCTATAAGATAGACGTGGAGGGAGGGGTGACTACATGGGCTAGGTTCCCGTTCTATCTCTCAAAATGATACTGAGAAAGTCTTGCGAAGGACAAATTCTAGACCCTCTTGCAAACTTCCCTTAGGTAAATGCACTCTGCTTCCTTTAATCTATAAAGCTCTAGGGAAGATCCTTTGTATTAGCCTCAATCCCAGAGCCTGCAGTTGCACTTAGCATTTTAAAGATGATCTGGATGGCAGAAAGAGTGCTGGGTAAACCCTCCTGTATGGAAAACACACTCTTTTCTCTACTGTCTATTTTCTGTGTCCTCGTTTTATTCTGATTTTCCATGGTGACTTTTTTTTTCTTTTTTAGATGAAGTCTTGTGTATCTCAAACTGTACCAAAAACAACTCTGAACTTCTAATCCTTTGCCTCCAGGGGGGATTACAGACGTGTGCCACCATATCCTGTTTATTCAATGCTGAGATTAAATTTAGACACTTCTACAGTTTTTTGAGAGACTTCAGGGAAAGACAAATTGAGGTGGTTGGGACCCTCAGTATACCCACAGCCTCAGCACTGATCTGTTACTGGAAAAAAAAAACCTTCATTTTAAAGGAAATATTTTAAATATATATACTAATCATAGGAAAAGACAGTATATATGTTCTAAAACCATGAAAAGATGACTCAGGGTCAGACACAGGAAGCGCTGCTGAAGCTTTCAGCATTTGAGGGCTTAAATTTTCCAAACAATGAGTAGAAAATACCCCCTGAAGGACTGTTTCTGCCAAGGAAGGCTGACTGTTCACAATCCTAGCAGGCTGGTGTTTTGTGCCAGCCATTTTAGTTCTGCCAAATATCTTCCCAATTTGCAGGGATTTTTGGGTTTGATGTTGCAAATAGAGTATTAAACTTCTTTTCAGCACAACTTACATGGCTTTTTTTTTCTTCATTAGTTCTTAGTCTACACTGATGAGAGCAACATCTTAACTGTTTTTGGAACCGTTGCTTTATTTGACAGAATGACAGGAGTTTTCAACCCAGGAGCCTAGGAGTAGGTGGATGGTTATACTAGCTACTTTTCCTGATGTTGTAACCAAACACCTAATAAGGAGCAATTTAAGGAAGGATGAGGTTTTTGTTGTTGTTGTTTGTTTTGTTTTGTTTTGTTTTGGCTTGCAGTTCAAAGGTACACAGTCAGTTGCAGTTGCGTTGGTGAGGGCATGATGGCAGAAGTATGGGGTAGCTGGTTACTTTGTATCCAAACCAGGAAGCAAACAGGGAATGGGAAGTAGGGCCAGAACATGAAGCCTCAAAGACAAAGTCTTAGTAGGGGATGTTTGTTTGTTTGTTTGTTTAATTGGTTTTTTAATGAAAACTTTCGTCAACTCAGTCCAACCCTGAGTTCTAGAAGCAGCAAGCTGCAATACCTGGAAGAATTTTACAAGAGATTAGGAACCTAGTCTTGTCCCTAATCTTCCTGTCCCTGATCTAACAAGGAGGTAATAGCCAGCCATAGATAAAGCTTGGGAACTCTGGTGTCACACTGAATCCTCACTCCACTTAGAATTCACTCGTGAGACATTAGAGTAGCAGTCAACTCCATAGAGAAAATTCCCTTTTCCAACGTCCTGAGACCTGCAGCCCAAGATGGTAGCTGGTCGTCTTTGAATCCCTAGAGCCCTGGTAAAAAAGACGAGCCTGAGATATCTACCCAGGACTATGTATGGATAAAAATGATAGATTAGATAGATAGATAGATAGATAGATAGATAGATAGATAGATAGATAGATAGATAGATAGATCAGAAGAGCCCTTTATGTATTAAATGTCATATTGTGTCTTATTATATAGCATTTTATATAATGGATAGCTACTAACACCTTTTCAGATCTGTCCTTACTTTTAATTACCATTCTCATAATAAAATATAAATCCTTATACATGCCTTGATTTGTAGACATATAATGACTATCTACTATACATTTAGCTTTGTCCTTTTTTGTCATCTTTTGCACCATTGAAGCCTATGTATAAGGGTGAGGTTCTTTCTTGCTTAGTGCTGGCAGCCCTGTTTGATGCCATCTCTTCCAACTTCCTGTTCTTCCTACTCATCCCTACTTCTCATCCTCCTCATCCCTACTCCCATCTTTCCATCTAGTCTTTAAGTTCAGCTGCCTGGTCTGCTCTGGAGCCTTACTGCACCTTTGAGCTTTATTCAAGCAATGAATGAATTGTTCATCTTTTATTTCCCTCTAAGGAAGAACCAGAAAACCAGACCTTATCAAGGCAAAAAAAAAAAAAAATCATTCTTTCTCCTTACTTCAACAGTGTAATCTAGGTCTGGGAATATACCTCAGTTCATGGGATTTCATGGGATGCTTGCCAAGCATGCAGGAAACTCTTGGTTTTGAGTTGCAGCACTGTATAACACCATTACTGATGGTATGTGCAGGTAATTCCAGCACTTGGCATCCGGGGATGGTGTGCAGAAGTAAGGGATGGAGACGGGAGGATCAGAAATTTAAAGTCATTTTCAGCTACATACTGAGTTCCAGACCAGCCTGATATATAAGATCCTGTCAGAAGAAGACGAGGAAGAAGATAAAGAGGAGGAAAAGGAGTAGGAATAAGAGGAAAATTTAGTCCCTAAGATGCTAAAAAACAAAATGGTCAAGGAAATAGTCCTACAATTATAGACTCTTCCTCTCTGTCCTGAGAAAACAGACCTTTCTTGTCAAGAACTTCATAAAATGGACTCTTCCTTTCACTGAGTACTAGGGACTCAGAGGCCACCAGCGATAGGCCACAGGTCTCAGAAATGTAGGAANAAGAGGAAAATTTAGTCCCTAAGATGCTAAAAAACAAAATGGTCAAGGAAATAGTCCTACAATTATAGACTCTTCCTCTCTGTCCTGAGAAAACAGACCTTTCTTGTCAAGAACTTCATAAAATGGACTCTTCCTTTCACTGAGTACTAGGGACTCAGAGGCCACCAGCGATAGGCCACAGGTCTCAGAAATGTAGGAAAGGAAAATTTCCATCTATATTATTGCCTTTGCAGAATTCTCAGCTGCCAACCCATGGTCATGGATCTGAGCCAACTTTGACGTGTTTAAGTAAAATGTTTAACATTCTGATCTCCTTAGCCTCAGTCCGGATACTTAGCAGCTAATCAGCCTTTCTATATGTACCTGCTGGGTGTGGCCTTTGGAAGAGGGGCACCTCCTGTGCTTTCAAAGTGATGGAGAACCAGGCACAGTAAGACATGCCTGCAGTCCCAGCCTTTGGGGGGCTGTAACTAAAGCATCATCAGTTCACAGCTATGTGATAGGATTTTGGCTTTGACAAAGGAGGGAATCTATGAGAACAGCTCAATTTACTAAGTGCTTCCTGAACAAACAAAAGGACCTAAGTTTGAACCTCAGCATTCATGCAAAAGATAAAAAATAAAATAAAAGAAGCTTGTGTGGAGGCCTGTGTTTATAATCCTAGCACAGGGAACAGAGACAGGCAGATTCTTGGGATTCACTGGCTGACATCCAGCAAAGCCAAGAGAGGGAGCTTCTGGGACTGAGAGACCAGCTCAAAAACCAAGTGGACAGCTCCTGAGGAGTGATCCTGAGGTTGACCTCTGGTTTCATTCAGTACAACACTCATATAGACCCCCACCCCCATCCCCAGTCCCACTCACATACATGAGAGTGTAGGATGAAAACTCATATTCAAGTGAAAACTGGTAAAGTTCTGGTGTAGGCAAAGCAGAAGTCACTGGCCCAGAGCCACAGAGCTGAGAAGGGGCAGATGTAGGATTAAGTTGTATCCGCCTGAGTTAAAATACAAGTTCTTTGACTGGGTTCAGTGGTACTCAGCCTGAGCCGGCCTCATATCCTGCCTTCTGAAACTTGTACTCTGGTTCCACATCTGTTCTGTTCCCAGATGTACCCTGTTCCTTCTGTTCTGCTCTCTGAGCCTATGTGCACGAAAGCTGTTTCTCACGCTCACCACCCTGTTCCCCAGAGCTGACTGAGGCCAGTCTTTTGATCTCAGCATAAGCCCCATTGCCAGGAAACCTTCCCAACCGCCATTTGGATCGGTGACTGCCCTCTTCTCTGCTCTGTGACTAGCCATATCCATTTCTGAGTCCAGTGCACATATTCCCAACCTTGTGTTTGATCCTCTGAAACCCTGGGAGCCTTCAGGATCAGAGACTGTATCTGGTTTATCTCTGAGTTCTCAGACCATGTGTGCTTCTTAGAATATATAACTAGTGAGTATGCATTAGATTAAGATTGACCAAACTCCAATAAAAATTCCAGCCTTGCAATTCCTTACTGATCACTCTAGGCAGACATTCTTGAGTCTGAGTAACTGATCTCTGGTTTTTTGTTTGTTTATTTGTTTGATTTTTAAGGCCTGGTCTTAGAAAATGGATGTGGGAAGAGTTGAGAGTTGCAGAAGAATATGATCAAAATACATTGTACAAAACTCTTCAAGAACTAATTTAAAAGAATTTTTAATACCTGGTATAACCTTGGACCTCTGACGTCACTTCCCATGCTTACAATTCACCAAGGCCGTCTCCCTGCTCCCATACCCTCTACAAGAAGATCAAGCATTCCTCTCTAGTCAATTCCTAGAGCAGTGGGGAGCCAGAGCAAGGCTTAAGAGGCAAGAAAAGCAGCCCCCCTCCCCCCTTTATAAACAGTGGACCTGGGACTTCCAAGATGGCTCAGAGGCAAAGGGCCTTGACATGAACTTGATCCCTGAGAACTACAGGGTAGAAGGAGAGAATCAACTCCTGCAAGTTGTTCATATCTATAAACACACACACACACACACACACACGCACAAACATACACACACAGTCTATACACACAAACATACATACAAACACACACAAATACACAGAGACATTCACACAAATATACATATATACAAACACACATAAGTATATACAAACATACATATAAATATACACACATACATACAAATATACATACAAACACACACAGACATATATGCAAACACACATAAATTATATATAAACACACACACAAACATACATACATACATACATACAAATATACACATAAGCACACACATACATCCTAAATGCATAAATAAGTATGAACTTTAAAACTTTTAAAATAAACTTGTTCTTGATGGGTTTTTTGTATTTTGTTTTGGTGACAAGGCCTCATGTACCCCAGGGAGAGGCTGGAACTCAGTATGTAGCTGAGAATGACCTTGAACTTGTAATGCTCCTGCCTCTACCTCCGCAGTGCTAGGATCGCAGGTATGTGACTTTATAGCTACTAGGCAAGCACTCTCCCAACTGAGCTACATTTGTAGACTGCAAGTGAACCTTGTCCTGGGACATAATAAACACACAGAAGGGTAGGTACAATCGTTAGCTAGCACAGTTTCTGATTCTGGTCTATTATGAAGGATGCATTCATTACGTGGCCATTGGTCAATATGTGCATACACTTCTGCTTACCTGAGAGTGTGTTATACATAGAGACAAATTTGCAGATTTGACAACGCTATATCATAAGTCTTGTACTAGATTATTTTGGAGTTTGTGTATGCACAGTTTTGTTCACCCACAGCACCTATCTAACCGGTACACCTTCTCCTCCCCTTTCTTGCCTTATTGAACTCAGTAGAACCAGCAGTCGGACAGACAATGCTGAGCACTCCTGGTCCAAAGACTGCAGAATTACTCTTGCTTTGAACTGTAGGGTTTGTTTGTTTTTTGTTTGTTTGGTTTTAGATAATTTTAAAGTAGAGAATGAATATTTCTTTTCTATGTTTGCTGAGTTTCTGTCACTTGAATGGGTAGTGAATGTCATCAAATGCTGCTTTCCTGTGTCCTCTGTTAACACGATTCGAGTATTTGGGTTTGGACCATGCTCGTTTTCCCAGAATAAACCTCACACACTCGTGGTGTTGGGTCGCTTCCTACATACCCAGGTATATAGCGGGCTGGTATCGTGTTGACTTCGTTCCTGCTCTCATCACAAGGATGGTATATAGCGGGCTGGTATCGTGTTGACTTCGTTCCTGCTCTCATCACAAGGAAGGTATATAGCGGGCTGGTATCGTGTTGACTTCGTTCCTGCTCTCATCACAAGGAAGGTATATAGCGGGCTGGTATCGTGTTGACTTCGTTCCTGCTCTCATGCTCTTATCACAAGGATGGTTTTTGCTTTACTTCTCTAAAGCTCGTTTTGTTTTTGTAGATGGGGCAGGGTTGTGCACATGTGTGGGTACCTCCAGAAAGGGTTGGATCCCCTGGAGCTGAAGTTACAGGTGGACGGGAGCTACTGAATGTGGGGCATAGGAACAAAACCCAGGTCTTCTGGAAGGGCAGTGGGCACCTAATGACTGGGCCATCTCTCCAGTCCCATGTCTTCACATTTATCTTTAAGTTTGTGGTGGATTTCTTTAAAAGTTCAGCTTGACTCCTCTTTTACTATTCATAGATGGATGGATAGATAGATAGATAGATAGATAGATAGATAGATAGATACAGAGAGATTATTCCTTTGGTAGAGTTTCGTTCTCTTATTGCCTTAGCAAACCACACTGAACGTCTAACTTTTATTAAAACACAAAGCTTTCCCAAGATAAACCAGTCTTGAGCCAAGTCCTGCTTTAGCCACTCTGTGGCCATGTGTCCCCTGGCAGGTCCCAGATCCTCTTAGCCTGTTTCCTCACCAGTGACATGACATTGTAAAGTAAGCCAGACAATTCATAAGACGGCAGGCACCTCCCATAGCCAGATAGATGCCCAGGGGACCCAAGTTCTCACCACTTCCTTCTGCTGCTGAGAAGATTTCCAAACACAGAAAAACCATCATCTTCAGATGTGGAAAATGTACATTTAGGGCAGGAGAAGCCTGCAATGTTCAGTAGTGCTTTGAAAACTTTTAAACTCCAGATTAAAATTAGATTGTGAAAATTAGATAAATATTGTCAGAATTATCATCCCCAATGCCCCATGTTCCTCCCCTGGCAGAACTTTAAGCTTGGAGTTTTAATGGTGTGTTGGTAATGGTAATTGAACAATGGTAATTGATGATGACTTAGTAAACATTTGGAAAAGGCAGGAATATGGCCCCTCCCACATAGAACAGTGTGCACATGGAGAAGCCAGAGCAGGAGGATGCTTTCAAATACAGTTGCTCTTTCTAGAAATGTAATTCCTGCGCTATTCACCAGCACTCATTTAACCATCAAGAAGACCCTAGAACAGCAATAGGGATAAGGGTTCGGAGTGCGTTGGCATTACGACCTCTGCCTCTGAAATGAGAATCGGGTCACCGACTAAGCTTTAGCTGTATTCAAAGAACCAATAATCAGAAGTTCAGAACTAGGCTGAGAGGGGCAAGTCCAGAGAAAGCTGAGCTTTTTGAAGATCAAACGCCAGTGCCCTCAATGGCACTCTCATCCCTCTCTTGTTATTATTAATTCCCAGAGATGATTCTGGTGACAGCCATGTGTGGCATCCAAATGACCTCTGCACAAAACTTAGATGTGGCCCACACAGTGAGTCCTTTGTGAAGTAGAAATCACATAATGAAGTTTGGTAGACAGTTTACGTCAGGTCACTTGCTAGCAGTTAAGTTCCCAAACCCGTAGTGTGAAGTCTGGGTACATGCCTGCCTCACAGGATCACTGGGAGTATGGGAGGCTACATGTTCACACCTATGAAGCATGTGAGGTAAGGAACATGCTTAATGAATGATGGTAGATGTGGTGCTGATGCTGACGGATGAGAATGAGAATAAGGACAGCATCTCTAGCTTTGGAAGGAAACATGGTGAGAGATCATCTGTATTCTTTTTACAAAAATTGAAGGAGCATGTTGAACAAGCTCTCGTCTAATCAACACAATCCTCGTATGGAACCTGGGGCTACACACAGGAGCGTAACGGAATGAGCCATGTCCCAGCTTGGGGTTTCCTCAAAAGTGTACCTAGAGGCAAGAACTGCTTACAAAAACTTAATGTTACCTGAGGCAGGTAACATTTACAGAGAGCAGGTGACAAAGGATAAAGTAATGGGAAGAGGAAGAACATCAGCCTAAGGATGTATTACTGATGTCACTGAAGGTCACTGTATGTTGGAGAAGTACAGCCTGTGGTCAAGAGCTATCTACCTTTCCAAGATGGTATTCTAGCATCTTTCCTCCCATCCCCCATATGCTAAGGGATGGCTTCAGAGGTTGTTACTGTCCTGGTCTCCCAGGCACTTGTCCAAGCTTCAGAAGCAATACACTTGCTGAATGACCTCAAAGTAAGTTGTCAGAGTCAGTCTTATCATCTGTGAAATGGGAATAATAGCAGAACCCAGCTCCTGGGGTTGTTACTGGGTAATAGAAGCAAATCAGTACAAAATCCCTTGGTGTGTGTCCTGCCATGTCAAAAATTTCCATAACCAGTTACATTTCATCTTAATATTTTATTTTTCCAGGGAAGGTAGGGCTGAGAGCACACAGAGACATGTGGGACCTGTCCAGTTGAGAAGGGTAAAGTCTTAGAGCATTGCTCGGAGGTGGGGCCACTGTAGCTTGGGGTTCAGGCACACCAGCACCAGGGGTGCTGGGCAGGGAGAGCAAGCAGTGGGATGGGAGCAGCAGAATTAGTCAGGCCTGTGTACAGACAGCAGGACCCCTGACATAACTGGGGTGCATAATTGAGGCTTCTGCCTCTGGAGTTAGGTGAGGGAGCTGACAGCTGATCTGGGTGGAGGGACCACAGCGACATCTCTGTGTGGAGCTCTGTGGGCCTATGAACAGACATGAAAGCAATGTAGGCACCCAGAGAATGAGCCTCCTCTACAGAACAGAACTTAAAGCTACTTAGGATAATACATTCAACTTAATACTGTGCGCCTCCATTTATAATCTGAAAAGGATAAAACCATAGGGGCAAAGATCAGAGCCTGTCAGGGATGGGGTGGTAAAGTGAGATTGATTATGGTCACGTGAGAAGGGGATCCTGAAAGTATCGTGTGCCTTTACTATGGTGGTAGTTACCTGAAAGCACACTGTGGTCAAAACGTGCTAGTCAGTATATTAAGTAAGGGTCTGTCACTGAATTGAAAGCATCCTTGTATTTTAAAGAGAAATAAAGAGGGCACACAGTAATGATCCTTAGATTGTCGCCAGCACCTGCCTATCTGCAGAATAGAGAGTGGCTAAAGTCTAAGCCTTGAAGGCTGGGTAGGGGGGTGGAGGGGGAGCTGGGACTCAGACTGTGAGGAGAACCACGCCAGGGAGGAGGGGATGGAACCAGCTTGCTGGAGCTGGAAAGCCACAAAGACAAAAGATAAGGCTGTGTGCAGGAAAAGACAAAAGATGAGCTTTGTAGAAAGAGAGCTGGCGAAGTGCTAGCCCAGAGAGGGGCACTTGGAATTCTACTCAGAGGGAGAGACTTTTCAGTGACACAGAGCTGAGAGATGCCTCTCACCCACGCATTTACCATTTCCAGAACTTTCCATCGCTTCATGCAGATATGCACTGCCATCTGTTTTCATTTCCCTTCGGCCTGAAGAACTTCCTTTAATATTTCATACGCTACAGATGTGCTAGTCATAAATTTGCTCAGCTTTCATTTATCAAAAAAAATATGCTTTGTTTTATACTCATCACTGAGGAATATTTTTACAAGGTAATAGAATTCTAAGCTGATGGGTTTTATTTCTTTTAAAAATTTAAAGGTGTCATATCACTGTCTCTGGGCCTGCCTTGGTTTTGAACCAGGGAGTTTTTCTTTTCTGTTCTAATTGTGATGTTCCTTTTATTGCTTTTTAATGCCACCCTCCTTGTCTCTCTCAGATGGCGATAGCTTATGCGTCTTTTTCCCCCCTTTATTTTATTTTATTTGGTCTTTGCTTTATTTTTAGGTGCTTTGCTTTGATTTTTTTTATTCGTGGGGTGGAGGGTGGAGAGCTTGGGATGTGGGGTTGGTATTTTTTAATCAGATTTTTGGAAGTTTCAAGCATTGTTTATTTAAATACTCGGTCATCTCTCTATCCTATCCTGCAGACTCCATTTAAAGCATCTATTTTCATACCATATGTCACTGGGACTCCAGTATGATTTTTTTCCCAACCTTTTATTCTTCTCTGCTTCACTGTGAATTGCATTTCTATTACTCTCTTTTAGTTTGCTGCCATTTGGTGTATCCAAAGGCAGTGTTGTTGTTTTCAGATCTAGAATTTCCACTTGGCCTCTCAAAATATTTCTCTGCCAAGATTTCTCATCTGTTCATTCATTCTATCCATCTTTTCTTTAAATCCTTGAATATTGATAATAGTTGTTTTACAGCCCCGGCATGATACTCCTGTCCGACTATAACCTTAGGAACTCCTTCTGTTAGCTAATTTTCTTAGGTCATATTTTATTTCTTCTACATGTGTCAAATAGTATGTATATATGTGAGTTAGCATACATGTGCACATACCATGTGTATGTGGATACCAGAAGTCAATGATGGGTGTCTGTTTCAGTCTCTTCCAAAGCAGAGTCTCTCGGTGAGCCTGGAACCTATTGATTGAGCGAGGCTGGCTAACCATTGTCTCTCCTTGTCTCTAAACCATCACTACGACCATCACCCCTGCCCCAGCACTGGGATCATGGGTGTCCTCCACCATATTGCACCTGGCTTTGATATAGTCACTTCTTTATTGCATGATGGACATTGTGAAGGCTCCATTGTTGAGTGTCTGGACTTCATTTAGAGGGCATGGGACTTTATTTTGACTAAAGGTTATTTTGCTCACCAGCAAGGGATCTGTTAGATTCCCTTTCTTTCTTTCTTTCTTTCTTTCTTTCTTTCTTTCTTTCTTTCTTTCTTTTGGTTTTTCGAGACAGGGTTTCTCTGGCTGTCCTGGAACTCACTCTGTAGACCAGGCTGGCCTCAAACTCAGAAATCTGCCTGCCTCTGCCTCCCAAGTGCTGGGATTAAAGGTGTGTGCCACCACCACCCGGTTTGATTCCCTTTCAAGGGCTGTTTTCTGAGCTTGGTTAAGATAAGCCTAGGGAGCCTCCCCTATTAAGACAAAGTGGAGTTTCTGTTGTTTTGTTTTTATTTCTTTACTTTACATCCCGATCCTGTTCTCCCTTACCATAGTCCCTTCCCCCGCCTCCCTTCCCCTTCTTCTCTGAGAGAGCAGAACCACCCCCCACCCCCGCCACCGCCATAAGTATCCCACATCACCCAGTCACATCAAGTCTCTGCGCTTCTTCTCCCTCTGACGCCAGACAAGGCATCCGAGCTAGGGGAATGGATTCCGAGACTACATAGTTTAACACTAGTTTATTGCTCTTCTTAGGCTCTCAGTTGAATGCAAAGCATCTGTGCGATGGCTGATTTAGAGGTTCTGTTTCTCCAGATTCTGTAACCTCTGGAATCTTCATTGAGCTCTTTCTCTTCCCTTGCCTTGTGGAGTCTTGCCCTGTACACATGTGACTTAATTTGGAAAGAGTTAAGGGGACATCTACACTTCTCTCTGAAGCTCGTCTCTCTCTAACTTGCTTCTCTCTGGCATATTAGCCCATACATCCTGACTGTTTCCCCTGTGCAGTGCCATGTATACCTCCTCAGCCAAGCCAGTCTGCTTTCACCTCCACCGTCCTTCACTACAAGCCAGACAGTGTCTTCTGCAGCAGCCCAAGAAAGCAGGGCTCAGCTTTGGGTTTTTCCTTCTCTCGAGGATTAGAGCCTTTGCTGTCTGTTTTGAGCATCCCAAAACAAGAACTCTATATAATCTGTTCTGTTTTATGGTTCCCTCAGAAGCAGAAGCTAAATAAATAAGCATAACTAGATTGATGGATTGATTGTAGATAAAAATTAGTTAATTCTGGACAGAACTCATAGATAAGACCTACTCAGGAGGCTGAGGCAGGGGGATCATAAATTCAAAGTCAAAAGACTGGGGGATGTAGGTCAGTGGCTGAGCTCTTACACATGTGAGGCCCTAAGTACTATTTGAGACATAGAGAAAGGGGGAGGTGGGTGGACTTCTTCCTTACTTTATATTGCCTTCTAAGAAAATTAAAAGATCCTATTAAGGCACAATTTGTATCCTTTCATGATCTGCTTGACTTCTTAGTCTCATCACAGATCATTCATTATTTATTAAAATACACACACACACACACACACACACACACACACACACACACACACACATGGGGTTGAGGGGTGGCAGTGATGTTACCCCAAAGAATTTATGGTTCAGCATGTAACTATTGTTTTTTCTTATACCTCTGCTTTTACACCTAACTTTTATTCTGGAAAAAAAAAATGCAGTCTTTTTACCAGCTCCATATCTGCCTTGCTAACTCCTATTCACTAAACTTTACCTCATCTGCTTCTTCCAGGAAGCCTCTAGCACCATCTGGGCTTAGCGTCTGCCTTGTTAGACTTTCATATTCTATCTCTACTGAGGTTACCTCACTCCCTCAATTCACTGTCATAGTCTGGTTAGGACCCGTCCTTCCCATCCTTCCTCGTCCTCCAGCTGAACATCTCAAAGACATGGAGCTGTCTGTCTTAGGGTTGCCATGGCCTGGCGCAGGGCTTGGCAAATGGTTTATATAAAGAGCCAGATGGTGAGTGTTTTAGGCTTTGTAAGCCAAACCACTCAACTTTGCCACTGTAGCACGAATGCAATGCACAGATAATGAATAAAATATCAAACATTATTGGAGCAAAGACAGGCAGCTCTATCTTGATGGTCCCTAGTTTAATGCATAGTAGGAGCCAAGTAAGTATTCACTGTGGCAGAGCAGGGTGCGGTGGGATCTTGCTGAAGGCCTCTGAGGAGATGGAAGAGACAAAGCGAAGCAAATCCATTTCCGAAGAACAGCTTTCTAAAATGAAAAGGAGTTGTCTTGAGCCCTTAGGTCAGGGAGAAAGTGATAGCTGAGTGTAGAAACTAGAAATGGAGAAATCCCCATCTCAGTTGGCATGTGACCTTCCCATGCAGATGTTCAGCCACACAGGGATAGGGTCCTGAAGAACACAGTGGGCTTGATCAGAGTGGGTCCCTGGAGTAGCCAAGAGCAGGAAAAGCCAAAGAGTAAATGCAGGCTGTGTCCTGGGCAGCACTCAGAGGCAGATTGACAGAAGCCAAATTCTATAGCCAAGTTCAGAGCACTGGAAATTAGGCAGAGCCTGGGCCCAGGCCTAGGAGAGCAGTACCAAGGCCAAGCAGAGGGTGGGGTTCAACACAACATATGTGTATAAAATTCTCAGGTCCTCAACAGTTTTCAGTTAGCTGCTGGCTACACGAGGGAGTCTGTGGTAGCTTGACCTTGGTCTTGAAGAGATGTAAGTGACAAGGTTGCCTAATAAAAGATAAAGTTCAATCCTACTGAGAGAAGACAGAACACAGAGATCAGAGGACCGCTGCTAGGTGTGGGTGCTACAGCAAACTTCACAAGGGCCCAGCAAACAAAATAAAACTGGAACAAAGATGTGCTCAGAAAACCATAGACAAGGCTGAGGTTAGACAACAGGGGTTAAATCAATCCTGTCAGCAAGGACTAGGACATTCTTCTATGAAGCACTATGAATGGATATCAAGAAAGTGAATGGGTGGCTTATACAAGACTAGGCTTGGCAGGGGACCTCAGCGGCTGGCCAGGAAATCTGGGCTGTCACTGAACACCTGCTCTGTTAGTCAGCATTCTCCAAAGACACAGGAGCAAGAGGCTGTGGGCTCATAGATACAAAGAGATTTATTATAAGGAATTGGCTCACTCCAACCTGAGGACTGTGAAGTTGCAAGTATGCAGCTTATAACCTGGAGACTGGAGCCAGACAGTGGTGCAGAAGGCCTGCTCTGAAGGCCTGAGACGCTTCTGAATGTGAAGTTCTAGTCTGCAAGCTACCAATAAACTTGAGAGCCAGAAAGACTTACAGCTTGAATCCAAAGGCAAAGCAAGGAAATGATGCCCCAGCTTAGAAGCAGGAAATCTGTATCACTGCAGAATCAACCTCTGTGTTCTAATTGGGTCCTCAGCTGACTAGGTGGGGCCCAATCCTTCAGAGGAAGCAATCTGTTTTAGTGTACCTACCAATTCACGTGATAGTCTCCATTAGACACCCTCAGAGTCACATCTAGAATGTTTGACCAAATATCTGGCCTCTCCATAGCCCATTCAAGTTGACAAGTTAAATTAATCATCATTCAGGCCATGTGCAGAGCACCTCAGAGAATCCACCTGTCATGGAACATGCCTCCTCCAACACCAGACAGAATGCAGACGTACTTCTGATGGATGCTGGCCTTTTAGGCATCTTTGTAAACACTGGTAATTTAGTACCAGACATGACAGCAAAAAGGAAGCCAAAGAGGTTGTCAGTGTACATGTTGAATATATATACTCAAGGCATCACCTGAAATGCCTTTTTAGACAAATGGACTTGAATAGCCATCAGCATCACTGATTCATATGTGTAATCATTTGTTCCTCCCATATTACCAGATTATTTGTCCCATAGAAAAGTCACCTAAGCTATTGGAACTACATGCTAAGGCCTGCTTTACTCTCCTTGCTATTTACAGAAATGTGGGTGAGGGGTTACTTTTCTGTTGCTGTGATAAAAAAAAAAAAAACACCACGTCCAAGGCAACTTATAGAAGAGTTTATTTGGGCTTACAGAGGGATAAGAGTCCATCATGGACAGAGGCAAGACAAAATAGAGAGCTCACATCTTCAACTATAAGCCTGAAGTGGAAACGGGGAAGTAGAGTGAAAACAGACGTTTAATGCCGAAGCCTACTCCTAGTAATATACTTCCTCCAGCAAGGCCACATCACCTAAAACCTTCCTAAACAGTGGCACCTACTGGGGGCCAAGTGTACAAATGCCCAGTCCTATGAGGGATGTTTCTCATTTAAATGGGTAACTCACAGTTGGTAACTCAAAGGCAGTAGCATCACCAAAGACCCCACTTCAATATGGATGACAGCTCAAAAAACTGGGTCTCTGGCACCCTCTGCTTGTCTTACATGCGGTTCTGCAGCTCATAGTCTCTTCTCTCCCCAGCAATTATTACTGCTTACATAACATTGAGGGTTGGGTTCCCTAAATCTTACAGGTTTCAGAAGCTTCCTGAGACTTCTAAGTTTCATGTGCTTCCTGAGTCCTACAAGCTTCCTTTAACCCCAAGGAAATAGCCATACAACACGGTCAGGTGTAGGCCACTTGAACACTGTTGGGACAAGGTAGAGGCATGCCTGACCAAAACCTATGCACTTTTCTGTAAGGAGAAAGGGTTAGTAATAGTTTATGTCGTTCCACTGCCTTCAAAGACTGAGACCCTACTGTCTCACCAAGACAACAGGGTGATGCCCTGATTATTCTTTTAAGGGATCTACAAGCATTAATCTTACTTCCTCATTACCATATCTTCTGATGCCTAGGTCTTCTTTCTCTCTCCTCACTATTTCTTAGAGTTTCCTTCCAGCTAACTGGAATATGTTTGACCACTTCATTCTGTTAGTCCCATGCTTCTGGGTCCCAGCCAGATGATTCCAATTCAGACTTGGTTTATACCCAGTATTCCTGTCTTCTCGGCCTACTGCTTCTAACTGCCACTCAGTCACCTAAAAACATTCCTCTTGGCCATCAGGCCTTCCACAAGCTGGTCTGGATTTCTCCAGTCTCATTTAGATTTACTTTTTATTTACTGGAAATTTTATTTAATGGCCCTCAGCCTCAGAACAGTGCTGAGAACTTGATCATATCATCTCTGCAGAAGGAGAAACTGGGGCTGACAATGGTTGGCTTGTTTCACTAGAACATTCTAGAACCAAGACTAGCATATACATTGATCAGATCCCAAGAACAAGAGTTTTAATGACTTTGCCAAAAATTGTGTGTGTGTGTGTGTGTGTGTGTGTGTGTGTGTGTGTTATTTGGGATTGAACTTAGGGCTTCTCTTGTACTAGTCAGGTGAGTGCTTTCTTGATTAGCTACATCTCTGTCCACCATCTTCTGTCATATCGCCCTGTCTCCTAGCCACCAGTCTCTGCTTCCTCTACTACTGCCCCAAAGCAAATCCTGTAAATTCAAGCAAGGAATGTTGAGTGCCTCCCATTTTGTCTCCTCACCTTTAGACCCTGTCCCCCCTCCCCTGACACTGGGTGTGCCCCACCAGGTATAAGATATAAAGAAGAGCTGGCCCCTGTACCAGGCTAACCTGACCAAGAATCCCAGAGTCGTGGGTAATCTTGCAAGAAACTCTCTAAGTTCAGATTTCCTCATATAGAAGAATTCTGACAGAATCTTGAGTTAGTTAATATTCTTGTCATTGTAACAACTACTAGGCAAAAGCAACCTAAGGAAAAGAGGGTGCGTTTTAGCTCGTGGTTTTAGAAGGAATATTTCAATACTTCCATGTGAGATGTCTGTTGTATATCAGTCTATAGTAGCTTGTTGGCCTTCCAGATGTGGAGCCAAAATAAAGTCCCTGCTACACCTTTAGATGTCCAACCCTGGTTATCACCCCTACTCTCCAGATACTTCCTTTAAAGATCCACAACCTCCCAAACAGTGCCATTAGCTGAGGGCCAGATGCTCAAACACATGGACCAACGGATCTCCCACCACATCACCCACCTTTCCTAGTGCTACTGACCACACTCAGAGCTCTTTCTGTAATTAGTACTGATTTTCTGTCTGTCTCATCTCCTGGTATTCTATCTCTCCAGTCCACTCAAGGCTCTCTTTCATTCCCTGCCTCCACAGTGGGGTGTAGAGGCAGAGTAGGTATTCTTGAGTCAAGAAGACTTGGGGTTGCAGCTTAGCTTTCCTCTGCCTGCTCTGTAAACTCAGGTGGGCTCCCTAAACTCTGTGGGGCTTAGGTTCCTCATTCAGAGGAGGAACATGGAGATAATGTTATAGTGAGGACCTCACTAGGCGGGCAGCATCCTAGCAGTGTATCTGATCCTCTTATGTATGTTACTAAGAATCCCTGCTCCGATCCGACTGCCCACCATCTTCCTACCTGGCCTCCTCTCGTCCACTTCTCTTCACCTCTGAGAGCCCTCTTCTCAGTTGAAAAAGATCTTCTTCCACTCTCACTTTCTTATGGATTCTTCAAAAAAAAAAATTTATTTTTGTTCTATATGTATAAGTGTTTTGCCTGCATATATTTATGTGTAGTGTGTACATGCTGTGCCCATGTAGACCAGAAGAGGGTGTCAGAACCCCTGGAAGAGTGGAGTTACATTAAGTTGTGTGATACCACTTGGATGCTGGGAGCTAAACCTGGGTTCCCTGCAAAAGCAGCTAACTTTTAACCTGAGCCATCCCTCTAGCCCCCAGTTTCTTGTGCATTCTCATTGGGTACATGTGTTCTCTTCTTCCTCTTCTAAGACAACTTAGGATATAGCTCAATGAATGATAGGGCACTTGCCTAGCATGTGAGAAGTGCTGGATTTTGTTCCCAGAACCATGTGAAGCAAACAACAAACAAATAAATAAATAGAAGGGAAACTGAGGCTCTCAGAGGTTGAATGACTTCTTCATAAGCACACCTCTCTGGCTTCAAGTCACCGCGTGTCTTCCCTGTACCAGTTTGTACCTGAGCGACTGCTGGTCACCTGCTGTGGATGTTCTTTACTGTGCCAACCGTCTTTCCATCGGTGCATGCTCCGCACCCTCTCCCAGGGAGGATGTGGTCTTGCCCCTTCCCCTAGTCTTGCACAGATCTTACTGAGCTAATGGGACGGTGTTGAAATTTGAAGGCTGTGCTCTGCTGCAAAGTCACTCTAGGGAACTAACACTTGCAGTGCTTAGCAGGGTAAATGCGAAGAGTGAAACTTTATTCAAGAAAGTAAGAGACCCAAAGACGGATCTCCTCTGGGAGTGCCTGCTTCTCTGCACAGCAGCTTCTCAACCTCGATTCGCTGGGTTTAAGGAATTTGGAAGTTGGTTTTTTCATCCCCTGTGTTATTATGCGATAACTCTGATGAGCTGGATCATAGCTAATCTGCTCTTCCATCTGTTTCCCTACCCCCAGACTGTGAGTCCCTCAGGGCAGATGCCATGTCCTATTCCTATCAGTTCGTATGGCCTGCCACTGTGTTTGGCAGTTAGCTAATGGAAGTTGAATGGATAAAGCAGAAAGACCCATCTGGGTCCATCTTCTGATCTCCTGTGACTGTGCTCATTTCCATTCTCTTTCTATCACATCCCATAATATATATGTTTATTTCCCATGGTGAAGTAAGGGTAGGCTTCACATCTTTTAGTTTTGAAGCCATTCCCACAGCCATGAAATGGGGAAGCCATACTTACTGAGTGTCTGTTCTGTGCCGAGGTAATGTCATATATAGTGTCTCATTTTTTTTTATGATTTCACTTAACTCTCCTAATAGGTCAGTATGAAAGAGGGTGAAATGTGGGTAAATAAAGAAACTGATTCTGAGAGTATACATAGCTAGGATGTGGAAGTGCTGTGTGGAGTTCCTTAGCTGGAAAACCGAGTGCCCTTCTTCCTTCTTATAGCTCTTTGTTTTCCAACAACAGCACAGAGCACAGCTGAGACCTTAGCTTGGTAGAAGTCAGGAACAGTGCTGAACTGAAGTTGAGTTTAATTGCATTGAATTAAATTGTGCCTCTGTGTGTCCCCAGTGTTTTGGGAATATATCCTGCACCTTCTCATTTGATTGATTGTGCAAAAATGCTTCTGGAAACATGAGGTGAGAGCTCACATCAAATACAGGGATGAAAACAGATTCCCTCATGGAGTCTACAGCCTAGTAGGACTACAACAATAGTAAATATTGTTGGTTTTACTGGGGACACAGGAGGCAGAAGCTTCAGTCAGCTAAAGCTTCTGAATGATCACTGTCTTGGTTTCCTTTCTATTTCTGTGACAAACATCATTGGATTACACTTCCATGTCACAGTATATCATTGGGGAAGACAGGGCAATAAAGAAAGCAGAAACTATATGAGGGAATGCAAGCTCACTCATTCCTTGTCTAGATGTTTTAAAACAACCCAGAACAGCCTGCCTAGGGAATGGTACCACCCACAGTGGGCTGATCATCCTACATCAATTAATAATGGAGAGAGAGAGAGAGAGAGAGAGAGAGAGAGGGAGAGAGAGGGAGGGAGGGAGGGAGAGAGAGAGAGAGAGAGAGAGAGAGAGAGAGAGAGAGAGAGAGAGAGAGAGAGAGAGAGAGAGAGAGAGAGACTCATAATCTGACCTGGGCAATGCCTTAACTGAAGCTTCTCCTTGTAGATGACTCTATATCAAGCTGACAGTGGATAATGGATTAATTAGGAAAATCATAAAAGAGGAAAAGAGATTCAAGCCAAGCAAGACAGTACAGAGGGAAAAACAGTGCTCCTTAGATACAGAATTTCAGGTAGGACAGGCGTGAACACAGGAGGCATTTCAGTAGATCAGCATAACTGGGAGTAATAGATGCTGAAGTTGGTCTCGCTGTGTTTCTATTACAAGCTAAAGGTCACAAGTCCATGCCTTCACAAGTATACTCTTAGCTTAGATGACAGCTAAGCCTTTCTTACTGCTCAGGTAATAAACTAGAGAACTAGCTAGCCACACCTCCACCTGTCTTTTCTTGAGATAAACATGAAGGCTGAATTTCCCTGATGTGCAGGAAATAATGAGCACTTGGGTTGACCCACATGGTGATTTCATTTGCCTGGGTTGGGATATGGCTGCTATCAGCAGCTGGGAAGGTGCCAACTGTCTTTATGTACATGTCCTTGATGTGCTCCTGATGTAGAGAGCCTTTGGGAAGCAATGGCTACTGTAGAAACAGGACCAGGCCCTACTCAGAATCCTTTTTGAACATGGTAGGATGGAGTAAAGAGTTCTGTCCATTCTAAGACATACAGCAGTTAGCTAAAAGTGTCATGTGGGTTTATCTAATTCAGATTTTCTCCTTCACTGTGCCTGTAAATGTTCTTTAATTTGAGACTTTGTAAAGCTAACCAAAGAATAGCTAAGAATTGAGCCAGTCATATAACAATGTGAAGTCTATGAAGTGTATGTGACTTAAATATACTTAAGTATTAAATATAGGTAGTAAATATCAATATAAATATAGATATATCTTTAGTATTTGTATCTAAAACGAAGCTCAACATGGTACTGGCATTGAGTATCAGTTTATCAGTTGATAAACCCTCAAGCCATGTTCTATCTCAGTCCTGTTTGAATACTACTGTTCCCTCACATTGTACATGATGGCCCTCCTGCCTACTTCTCACCATACCTGCTGGTCATCACCAAGCCACTGTGGACTGGACACTTCCACACACCCAGATTGTCAGCCCTGTTCTCTGAATGTGACTAGCCTGCTCGGCCCTCATATGGGAATGTCAGCTGAGGAAAGCCATGCCACGCCTGGGCATGAAAGCGGGTTCCTACACACACTTCAGCTTCTGCTCCCTGTTCACAGCCCAAGAGCTCCATGCCAGTCTGCTCCCTCTACTGCACCCTTCACCTGCTGCCTGGATAATTTATCTAAAATTCAAATGCAATCATGTCGCTCCCCTGATCAGACCCCTTCAGTGGCTTCCGGGTTTTTTCCGATGCCATCCAAACTCCTGAAGCACTTAGAGCAATGGTGTCTGTGAGCAGCTCCTTCTACCTCCATGGCATCTAATTCTCCACTGAAAGTGACACCACAATGCTGAATTGCTGATGGCTTCCCAAGCACAGCATTAAGCCATATTCCTGCGCCTGCCAGAAACAACCCATACTTTCTATTTAACTTTACAAATCTTACTAGCATTTCAAATTCTCTCAACTGCCCATCCCTCAGAGAACCCCTTAGACAGAGGGTGTCTTGGGCCATCTTCTTGAGGTACCCATTGTTCACTTCTGCATGATCCGCAGACTCATGGCTAGTAGACATTCTCTCTAATCGCTGAGTAGTGTTAAGGCAGAGCAATGCCTACTCAGTACTGGCTGCTTCTTTGAACAGTTTCCCGTCCTCCTCCTTGCTAAAGAGGTTCAAATTTCCACCCTGGCCACACTGATATGTATATTCTGATTGATTTCCAGGTCGGGCTAATCACTGGTCTGCCATCATTGGTGGGTCCCACTCCAAGAACTACGTGCTGTGGGAGTATGGAGGGTATGCCAGCGAAGGGGTCAAGCAAGTTGCTGAACTGGGCTCACCAGTAAAAATGGAGGAAGAAATTCGACAACAGGTAAGAACAGACTCCTCGATCAACCAATGGCAAAAATGAAGTCAGAGCATCCCTGAGTTTCATTTTCAGGAGCTTGAAATGTACTGTAGAGTGTGGTCTATGGACTGAATGTGGTCTATGGACTGAATGTGATCTATGGACTGAATGTGGTCTATGGACTGAATGTGGTCTATGGACTGAATGTGGTCTATGGACTGAATGTGGTCTATGGACTGAATGTGGTCTATGGACTGAATGTGGTCTATGGACTGAATTAGAGGTTCTTAGTTTTTGTCCCTAAACTCATGCATCCTCTAGCTTTGGTTATGCTAAACCCTGCTGTAGGCTTGCTGTTGGAAAGGCAGACCTCTGGTCTCCTGAGACAGAAACTGTGATTTAGGGTTTCATACTTTGGTTCTTGAGGGTGGAGGATAATCTTCAAGCTGTCTAAGCAAATTGTCACTTCTGAAAAGAGACATGTTATGTGTTGGCATGTGGTGTTTTGCAACAGTATCTTGATGTGTCTGATAAATTTACTGACCAATAATCATAATCATCATGTACTGATGTGATACCAGGAATCCAGTTGTCCCCATTATCTAGGCCCCAGCATCTACTGAGGAGGGCAAGAGAAATGGCCCACTCTTCTTGTCAATGTGTTTACCTGACAATGGGCCATCTCTCATCAAAAACCTGAGCTAGTTAATAGCAAATAGAGGCAGAAAAGAAGGGTCTTGGAAGAAGAGCGGTTTTGTGGTTTGCTGTGGAGATACGATGGCCTGGCTTTTGCTGTCATTCCCACAGAAGCCTCTCTGGTACAAGAGAACTACCCAAGCAGCCATGTCTCACTGACCCCAGCTGTTCTGGGGCAAGGAAAAGGCAAGCTGTGTTTAGGGTGTGGCTATTTCACAGTGTAGGACACTGAGAGGCCCCTGTCCTTCTTCTTCCTCCTCCCTCCCCCTGCATCTCCCAAGATGATGGAGGAGGCCCCATATGTATGGTGCTCCTGTTATGTTGTGATGGATGTGTGCTCCAAGGCCTCAATAGACTGAGGGGTGAGCACAGACCAGACACAGTACTTCTCTGAAGCCTATCATCTGGACTCCAGGTTGCCCACAGTCCTGAACTGCATGCAACTGCTGTCACCCTATTCCTTCATGATGCCCTGAGGGAACTTTTTAGACCACAGTGTGGAAATGGCTTCAGAATGAGCTTGTGTTTCTCCTCCATTTGATTTGAAGTCTAAATGTTTTAACATTGCATGGCATTAATTTATGATCAAATCACCCTTCTTTGTAACTGAAGATGACCTAGAACTCCTTAATCTTCCTGCCTCCGCCTCTGAGTCCTAGGATTGCAGGCATTCAGCACTATGCCAAAGTTTATACAGTGCTTAGAATCAAACCACAGACTTTGTATAAGTTAGGGCAGTATGCTGTTAACTGAGCTCCATCTCCAATCCAGCCCACAGTGCCAGCCCACAGCACCAGCCTTTCAATTGCCCAGTTTCTCCTATGCCACCATGCCTCACAAGAGACATAACTCTTCAGGCTACAGCCAAGTCATGATTGCTCCCTCCATATTGGCGCTAGTGTGTCTGGCTTGCCACTGGGGACCCTTTGTCTGGAATCCCAAAGGTCTACTTTCTAGCTCTTAAGCATGAAATTGTGATTGTCCAGCTCTGAAGAACGGGATGCTGAAAACCATTTGTTACAAAGAAATGATGAAACTGGCAAAATAAATTCAGGATCAAGGGGGTCCTCCTAACAGTGCTGGTCTTGCTTACTGCCTTTCTTTAGAAGTTTCTAGAAAGGAGAAACATATGCAGGAATCATGCAAAATTAAGATTCTGAGCCAGACAGATGGCTCAGCAGATAAAGGCACCTGCCACACAAGCCTGAACACTGAGTTTGATCCCTGGAACCCACTCGAATGTAAAAGGAGAGAACCAACTTGTGGTGGCTAGAAAGAAAATGGCCCCATAGGCTCCCAGGGAATGGCACTGTTAGGAGGTGTGGTCTTGCTGGAGTACATGTGGCTTCATTGGAGGAAATATCACTGTCTCTTCCTGTTGCCTGTGAATCTAGATGTAGAACTCTCAGCTCCTTCTCCAATACCATGTCTGCCTGCATGTCACCATGCTTTCCTATGTGACAATGATGAACTAAATCTCCAAGCTGTAAGCCAACCCCAATTAAATGATTTCCTTTATAAGAGTTGCTGTGGTCATGGTGTCTCTTCACAGCAGTAGAAACACTAAGACACAACTCCATAAAGTTGTCCTCTAATCTCCATATGTGTGCTGCGGAATGTGCACACACACACACACACACACACACACACACACACACACACACACACACACTACACTTTTAAAATTTTAAAGTGGTATTATCTTTTACTAGTGAACATAAATTCTCATATGTCATGACAGTTAAAAGGTTGAAAATCATGGGCAGGGCTTCAGCCTTAGAATACCCCACTTCAGAAAATGTGTGCATGCTGTGACCTTAACCAGCCTGCTGCGGGGAGTCTGTCCAACCCAGCTGGCCCCGCTTCCTGCTAATAAGCTTAATTATGGGGAAAGAGAGGGTGTCTATCTAACACCACCTCTCAGCCTGCTGGGTATTGGATTTCTCTCATTAGCCCTCCTTGCATTCAATTCTGGAAGGCCCATGTTAATATGCAAGTTCTACAGTAAGGAGAAGGTATAGTCCATCAAAGTTCTAAGGTTTCTTAGAACTTTAAGCCCAAGTTTGTCTGGTTCCAAAGCCTATACATAAAATCTAGTGTATAAATTATAGGGCTCCAAGCAGACATGCCCCAGAACCACCCCCATTCCAAATCTGATGAGAATTTCAAGATGGCAATGCTGTGAATTTCACAGCATGGGCCCCATGACATTGAATAAGCGACTTCCCACCTATGCACCTGCCCAACTCTGCACCCCCATCCCACTTCCTGCCAGCTCCTCACAGAGCCTCCCTCAGCAGGCAGCACCATCCGCCTCCCAGCGCCTTGAAAATCTAGCCTAGTTCAGTAATTTCAAGGTCCCTTCAAGTTCCAAGAGATTCACAGCCTTAAATATCCTTCCCTGCAAGCACACAACTTATATTTTTCTATAAGTCAAGGAGGAAGCAACATAAAAAGGAGCAAGAAGACGGCCTTCCTAGAATAGAAATGTGTCCTCTGCATAGCCAGAGGACTTGTTTGAAAACTTCAACAAATTCTCTGTCCCCAGCCTTTCCTACTTTATACCCTCTATCAAAGAGCCCATTCCAGCCGTGATGCAAATAAAATCTCTTTTCCCACGAAAGGCATTTTGTGTGTCCCTCATTATGGAATTATACCTCACAGCCATTTTCACAAGCATTAAAAACCACAATGAGCATTATTGGATATACATTTTATGCTAATGTATTTCAAACACAAATGAACAAAAATACTAATCACATTAGTAATGAGGAATTATACTAATTCTGTTGGGTATAAACCTTATTGTTACTATAACTGTAAAGTCCCAAGAAAATTAATGACAAATTACTGCAGAGGCATTGTTGGCAGTAATGCTACTGGCCAGAGACAGTGGGGGAGAGGTGCAGAATGTGTGCTTCTTCTTTAGGAGAAAAGAGGCCCACGCATCCTGGTGGCCAGTGGTGCCTGGGAGTTGGAAATAACTTGAGTTGTCTTTGTTAGCCATGTGTATTTCTTGAGAAGTTTTCCAGTTGATTTGTAGGGGTGTATGTGTGCCTGTGTGTGTGTGTGTCTCTCTTTGTGTATGTCTCTGTGTGTGTGCCCATAAATATGCTTAGAAGTACACACATGTGTACATATAGGTGGAGACCAGAAGTCAATCTTGGCCTCATTCCTCAGGAGTCAACACTTTGGTTTTTGAAGCAGGGTCTCACAGAGACCTAGGACACACCAATTTTGCTCAGCCAATTGGCCAGTGAGCTCCAAGTTTCCTCTTGTCTCTGTCTTCCCAGTCCTGGGATCACAAGTTCCTACTAGGACCAGCTTCCATGTGTGGAACTGGAGATCAAGTTCAAGTCCACATGTCCCTAGAGCAGTCACTTTACCCACTGGGCCCATTTGCTGATCCTTCATTTAGATGGCTTGAGGGATTTATTGTTCAGGATTTCTAAGTTTCTTAAATAGTATTACTCTTTGTCAGATGAACAGCTGGTAACTCTCGTCCCTCTGTAGACACCTATCTGTTCCATTGGCTGGCCCCTTCTGTAGCCACCTATCTGTTCTATGGCTGGCCCCTTCTGTAGACACCTATCTGTTCCATTGATTGCTTCCCTTGCTGTGCAACTTTGTTCATTTGTGGTAATCCCACTTGACTATTCTCTTGGCTACACCAAAGTCTTCAAGTGTTTCTCCCTGTTTTCTTTTAGTCATTCCCTAGTTTAGGGTCTTGTTTTTTAGGCTTTTTATCTGTTTTGAGGTGATTTAAGGGCAAGGTGAGAGGAGTTTGGGTCTTAAATACTAATTAAAATAAGCCAGATACACAATAACTCATGTGCGGACACTTGAAGAAGTAAAAAATATATATATATAGATTAGTAAAGAGCAGCAGTTGGGAGGGGGAGGGGAGATAAATGAGGGGTAGCATTCAAACATAGCACTGAGTGCTCTGAATACATGCAATTTATGCATGCTAATAAAAAGTATAGTAATGTTTATAAAAAGAAATATAAGGCTATGACTAGATAGCCTGGCAGGCCACAGATGGATAAGCTCTGGTAGGAGGAGGCTGGGGGAAAAGGAAGCAGAGGACTGGAATTTCAAGAGCAGATGCAAGCTCGCTTCCTAAGAACACTTTACCCCACTACAACCACTTGTAAGCCAGAAGTCAGAAATTATAACTGGGCGTCTGGTTCTCTGCTGGATACCAGGGTAAACAAGAGCCCATTCGCTCAGTTATCCATGCTAGAGAGCTAGCTACCCTCCTGGACACACCATGCCCCAGCATCTGCCTCCTCTCTTAGGTTCTTTCCACTCAGAGCACCAGCACCACACTCCCCCCTCCCACCTAAGCATCCATCTTTTGTGTACATTTCAGCACTAGTTTCCTGGTCCTGACTTCAAGTCCTCTTCCCTTTATCTTTTCTGCCCAGGGTCAGCTTTATAAAATATAAGTCGTCATGTCACCCCTCCTCATGTTATAGGATCATAACAGCTTCCTTTTATAGAGCCCCTTCTCAGCTGGGTTCATCTTCTAACTCACTGAGGGAAAGGGAAAGGAGGAAAGAAGAGGGGAAGGGGGAGGGGAAGGAAGAAGAAGGAATCGGAGGAAATGGGGAGAAGGAAGGGGAAGGAAGGGCAGAGATTCCTTTGTGAGCCTCCATTCTAACAGAGACAAGAAAAGGAACTAACAAAGACATAGAGCTGGGGTCAGGTTCCGTAGGAGAGAGCTTCCCTAACAAGACTGTATGTTTAATCCCCAGAAAATGGGGTGAAGGGGCTTATAAGTTATTTGTAAATAATTACAAGTTGGTGGAAATGAAAAGAAACCTGTGGTGATGACTTTCAGAGGCCTAAGAGTAAGACGGACCCTGCTGTGGGTGTGGAGAGGATCACCCTGAGTAATAACTATTTAAATTATGGCCCCAAAGAAAAGTGGAGTGGGAAATCATGTATAGATGACAGCATGTCCAGAGGCCCTGGAGCAGAAAATATATTATTGTGCTTACAGAACTAAAACTAGGGACTTGGCAGCAAAGGGAAGGGGGCATGGCTGGATAGTTGCACTGAAGAAGAATAAGGGACCATATTGTTTCCACTAAAAAGAAAATCATGGTAGGGGTGGGAAAACAGATGCCTATGTATATGTGTGTGCGCTCTGAGCTCTGAGCGTGCCACACACACACACACACACACACACACACACACACACACACACACATTCAGGTGTCTCCCTACAGGTACTTTATTTCTCTTGGAAAACTATATGCCCACAGCTGAAAAGGTACAAACCCACACTTGGCTGCCCTGGTTTTGGTGTTGCTGCTCTGAGCCACCCAGACCCTGACAGCATGCAGTCCCCCTCTTCCTCCTGCTCCTGGTCCTAGTTCCACAGTGTCTTCTCTAGGAAGTGTGGTCTGTTGTTCCTCCTGGACCCCTATAGTTCCTGTTGCCATCCCCTGACCTGAGCTGACCCTCCATGGCCTGGTTCTTTCCTTGTCTCCCATAGACTTGCCCAGCCGGGTGATGCATTGTTACTGCCCTGCTTCCTTCCGTATGTACCAGTCTGTTTTGTTTCTAGCTCGGCTGTCTGTGCTCTTCAGTAACACACAGTGTCTCACTTAGGTTGTTGTGTGACCATGGGGATCCAGGGACATCTCCTCCTTTCCACTAAACTGTTTCGGCTCTCACACTAATTTCCTTCCTGCTTTCGGGTGCTTTGTTCATCGTCCACAGGATAGCTATCTATCATAGGCTGCCATCTTCACAGAGTGACCTTGTTTCCCTTCCCCTAGTCCCACCTGAATCTTATGCAATCCCTTATCTCTGGATTGCCCACTGCACAACTGACATATACCAGGACTCTTCTGCCCCTAAGCATGTGAGAGCCCAAGAGTCCAGGTCATAGAGGTGCCCAGAGCAGCCTCCTTGCCATGTCCCCAAATGCCTGATGGAAGGTTTTCTCATCCCTTGTTCACAAATGGGGAAGTCCCATGCCTACTTTCTACCAGTATGAGATCACCTTTCTCTTCCACAAGTATGGATGCAAACCTCGGCCTGTTATCCTTAGTCTATGGCCTTACCAGATCCTCATCGTGGCTCAGGTTCAGTTACACTTCCTCCTCATCTCTGAGCAGCACTAGTGAGGGACAGCAGAGACAGGTAGATCTTTACCACTGAAGCCCTGCCACAGCAAGGCCACTAGTCCAATCAGCTACCTAGCCCATGGCTGCATCCAGGCCTTCCAGGCAGGCAGTTCACAGTGACAATGGAATTGGAAGAAAATGCCTTTCTGGGTAGCAATAGGCAAGCAAGGGTTAGACAGAATCACAAAGCCCTAGCCAAAGGACAGGAACTCAGGCAGGCTATCAAGATTGTAGCTGGGAGGGATGCTGAAGGCACGACACCATCAGAAGAAACCTATGATGCTGAGCCTACTAGCCTGTGACGTGATGCTGGGCTTGGAGGTTGGTTTCACGGTTGAGGTGGGACCAAGGTGCCATTACGAGTCTGAAGCACATGGATTTAGACAAGCAGAGATCAAAATAGGGCATCAGGTAGAAACACAATTGAGACTACTCCTGAGCCCTTGAGATTAGCTGCACACATTTTTAAGGACCTGGGCCAGTGATGAGCAGGGCCAGTGGGAAGTTTAAAGTGACTGAAGTCTGTTGCCTCAAGAAGATCGCCAACCCCAGTGGGCCTCAGTGTCTCCATCCTCAGATGGTGATATTGGCAGTATAGGGCCTAGTTGTTGGTCATGAAGTCACGCGTGAGTGATACTTGGCTTGGTGTTGAAGTGTTACTTTTCTTATGACTGGGACATAAAAATTAATCAGGAGCATTTGTATTCTCTCTTTCCCTTCAGAGGGGATGGTTTGGTTTTATTGAGTGGGAACACAATTGAAAGAAGTAAATGGTGTGCAAAAAAAGAAAAAGAAGTTTGAGAATAAAAGTTAGAAGAGGGAAAGCGGGCGGGAGAGGCAGGGCTGGGAGTCAGGCTGGTTCAGGGATTCTCAGGAGGGCGGTGGAGCAGCAGGGTTGAACAGATGCCATTTGGATTGAAAGTTGGGAAAGAGGAACCAAAGATGACTTTGAGTGAACCTGTTTTCTACAAGAGGAGAGAGACACCGAAAGAGCATTTTTAGCAGCAGGCTTTTTAGAATGGCACGATGGGACTTTTCCCTTTGCAGCCTCCTCAGGAATCATAGTCAAGACCCATGGTGCTTTGTCTTCATTTGCTGCTCTCTGTTGTTATAAAACACAGCAGCACAGACTGGGAAACCTATGCACAATTGACACTTGGTCTACGCGTGGTGCTGGAGGTGGGAACACCCAAGTTCTCTGTTTATCTTAAGCTGAGGCTTAGGACAAATAGAAATCCCAGTAGCCCAGGCTACCCCAGATAGGCAGAATGCAGAACCATCCTCCAGGTGGCAGCTCTCACACCCTAGAATTTTACTCAACACCATGACCGGTGCGTGGGGATTCTGAGGCTCTCGGTGTGAGAAAAGGTAGGCATTTATTTGATCAAAATGTACACAGTATTTAACTCACAGAAAAATCTATTTTTATAGTAACTGAAACTAAATAGTTCAAATGGAAGGCAAATTCAACTGAGAGATAATTGATAAATTGCTTTAAGATGTATAGGGCAATATAGCAATATTTGTTAAAATTGTAACATTGTCTCTTTATTGTAGCAATAAAAAACAGAATTATCTGTTTTTAACATAGCTATTTGTAAGTACACAGTTAGATAACACTAAGAATATTCATACTGTCAGGGTGCCTCTTTGTTTGAATTGTTTATCTACTGAGATAGAGTCTCGATGCATAGCCCAGGCTGGCCTTAAATTTGGGATCCTCCTGCCTCAGCCTCCTAAGTCCTAAAACTACAGGTATATAACCATGCCTGTCTTCTGTGAATACATCTTTATACCTCTAGATCAGAGGTTCTCAACCTGTGGGTCACGATCCCTTTGACAGACCTCAATCTCTAAAAATTCTATATTATGATTCATAATAGTGGCCAAATTACAGTTATGAAGTAGCAACAAAAATAATTTTATGGTTGGGGGATACTATAACATGAGGAACAATGTTAAAGGGCCGCAGCATTAGGAAAGTTGAGGACCACTGCTCTGGATGGTAATTCTGACATAAAGACTATTTTCAGGAATGTTCTCACACAGAGGTATATGGGGAAGAACACTCATAACATTGCTTTAAAACTGAGAGGTAGAAATAAGACATTTTTTATCAGTAGAGGACATTTTAAGTTCTACTATATCATATAGTGAAATACCATGCAGCTCTTGAAGGAGATAAGGCAGATATGTTTGTGCTGGTATGGATTGCTCCCCAGTACATATTTCAAAGTGGGGAAAAGTAAAACAGTATGTGTAACTTGCAGCCATATAGAGAGAAAGGCAGCTGAGTCAGAGTGAACTGACTGTATATACACATAAGTTTGCATGCGCAGAATGTCTTTATTCAAGGGAGGGGAAGGCCTCACTTTGTAGCCCAAGTTGGCCTGGAAATCACTCTATAGCAAGGATGATACTGAACTCCTGGTAATCCTCCTGTCTCATCCTCCCACACACAGTTGTACTCTGAATATCTGAATGAACACACACCAGAGACCCACACCTCCAGAGCCGAGGGGAGGGTAAGGCTCAGAGCAGAGTGACTGGCTCACATTTTCCCATCGGCCCTTTGTACTGCTTCAGGTTTACCAACATACACACAGGACCTTCTCCAAGAATGTTGCTTAAATCAACAAACAAAAACATTGATTTTAAAAACTGAATACCCCTCCCAAATACTCAACTTGTAAACTTTGCATGTTTTACCAAGAAACATGGAATTATTTTTTGTGACTATACAGGCTGAATCTGTAGAAATGGAAAGCTAAGCAGTCAAAAATTATCTGGGGAAAGATACGATGACGAGACTCAGCAAAGCAAATATTAAAACAATATAAATCGGTCTTCTCATTGTGTCCTGGATTTCCTGAACATGTTGAGTTAGGATCTTTTTGCAGTTTGTATTTTCTTTCATCACAAAAGAACACACATGATATGCACTCACTGATAAGTGGATATTAGCCCAGAAACTTGTAATACCCAAGATACAATTTGCAAAACACATGAAACTCAAGAAGGGAGCCCAAAGTGTGGATAGTTTGGTCCTTCTTAGAAGGGGGAACAAAATACCCATGAGAGGCTATGCCAGTGCCTGACAAATTCAGAAGTGGACGCTCACAGCCACCCATTGGATGGAGCACAGCATCAACTAACCAGTATCTCCAGAGCTCCCTGGGACTAAACCACCAATCAAAGAAAACAAATGGTGGGACTCATGGCTCTAGCTGCATGTGTAGCAGAGGATGGCCTAGCTGGTCATCAATGGGAGGAGAGGCACTTGGTCTTGTGAAGGTTCTATGCCCCAGTATAGGGGAATGCCAGGGCCAGGAAGCAGAAGTGAGAGTGGGTGGGTTGGTGAGCAGGGGGAGGTGGCAGGGGATAGGGGGTTTTCGGAGGGGAAACTAGGAAAGGGGATAACATTTGAAATGTAAATAAAGAAAATATCTGATAAAAAAACAATATAAATTAAAATAGCACTGACTAAAACCACAGAACCAGAGCAAGGGCAGACAGATGAACAGAATAATGCAAGTCCAAAAGTAGACAGGAGTTCACTTGTAAACTACATGAACGGGAATGTTTCCTACCGACTGGGGAAAACACTAGTCATCTGAAAAATGGCAATGGGGCAACTGGAAACCCTGAGAAATGGCAATGGGGCAACTGGAAACCCTGAGGGGAAAAAAATTTTTTCTCCGAGTCTCAATCTCTGAACCAAAATCAAAACGTTGATTATACTGAAGATTTAAATATTTTGAAATAAAATACATCAACACAGGAGAAAACATGAAAAAAATTAATTTTTAGGGTAGAACAAAGAAGACATAAGACCAAAAAAAACCCACTTTTAATATATTTTAATATAAAAATAATAATTTTTTAAGAAATGTTTAAAAATTGTCCATCTATGTGTGGGTGTGTGTATGTGATAACCAGGTGCCTGAGGAGGTCAGGAGAGGGTGTCACATCACCTGGAGCTAACGTCACCTGATAGGGATGCTGAGAAACGAACTTGTGTCCTCTGCAAGAGCAGTGCGTGTTCTTGCCCACTGAGCCATCTTCCTAGCCCCAAGAAATTTTTAAGGTAAAGAGCAACTAGCAGAAAATATTTATAATTTATATAATAAACAAGTGACTGGTTTCTTGAATAAGTAAAGAACCTCTTCTAGGGCAATTTTATATGTTTTGTCTTATTGATACAGAGTTTCATATAGCTTATAGCCCTGGCTGGCCTTGAACTCCTGATCTTCCTGTCTTTACCTCCCACATGTTGGGATTACAAGCATGTGCCAGAGCACCAAACAGGTCAAGTTTTCAGACCAGTGAACAAATGCTCAAATAATATAAACACATGGACATGTCTCAGAAAGACTCCAGATGGGTTTTAGATGTTTTTAGAAGATGATCAATCCATCTACAATTACAGAAATTCAAATTATTTCCATAGACCTATTCCTTACTTGGCTCATGGATTCAGTCTCCAGCCTGTGATCAACTGGCTGTTGCCTTTCCACCTTGTCAGAAAGAATTTATTGGCAATTGTCAGAACAAGTTATTCACCTCCAAGTGGCTGGGGAGAAATAGAGCAGGGGGGCTAGGCTTTTATTTCCTCCTTCAAAGTATGGCCAATGGCTTAACTTCCTCCCTCTAAGTCCCAATTCCTAATGGTTCTCGCACCTCTCTGTAGTGTACCAGCTTACAATCAAGCTACTAACACATATGCCTTGAGGATAGGAAAAAAAAAAACAGGGAAAACAAGTAGTTAAAGACTAGTGATGAAATTCACTTCAGAGGAGAATGGAGAGTCCTACCTAACTCTTTATGTCAAAACGAATGGCTTCAAAAGATCACTATGACGTTTTCAAAGATAAAGAGGTTTCTGGCTCACACTGAGGAAGGGCACAGCTCATGGATTACATGGTGTAGCTGCTTCTGAAATGCTAGTGACTTGGGGTTCACTGGGAAGTGTCTGTTCAATTGAGTTGCATGCCTTTTCCTCTGTCTCTCAATAGTTCCCTGGCTGCTTTGGTGAAGCCAGCCATTCTACCTACTTCGTCTCCATAGCTACCATCAATTCCCCAAACTATAGCTATTTCCCAATAGGCTCCAGTTACAGTATGTTTTAATTTGTCTTCTAATTCAAAAACAGAATTGCTGCTTCATTAATCAATGGGTAAAGAAAATCAAAAGTCTATTAACTAGAAAGCAATGCTATTCCAAAGGCATTGATCCACATTCGTTATGGGCAGCCTGCTCATTGGAAACTGCAGCTCCTGAGAATAGCTCTCTGGAGTAGTGCTTGGGTAACTGAAATAGCCCTATAAATGGCTTGATATGTATCTGACACTTATTGGAAGTTTGTTTGGTGAAGAATAAAAAATATAAGATGATTCGCTCGCTGGTAATATCACTTAGAGGTTATTTTGTGCCACAAGTATACGTATTGTGGATAATCACTGATTATCATGCTACATTGTTACATTAAGTAGAGTGGATTTTTGTTTTATCCTCCCAGAATGCTTAATTTTAAATGAGTGTGTGGTCAAAGCACAGACAATAAGTGACTGTGCTCACACCCTCTCCGTGAGGCTCAGGAACCATGATGGAGCAGAAACATGCTAAGAGCCAGAGGTTGGAGAAGGCCAGAGTGAAACAGTGACTTCTGGGCGTGACAGGATGGCTGCAGTCATCTACCAAACTCTATCAAGTCAGTTGACACTGTAGCATGGTTTAGGATGGGGTTCATGAGCCCCCAGCCCTAACTGAGGACTATGTCTCTGGGGAAGAGAAAGTTGGTTTTCTTTAAGTTGGTCTCTTTCTTTTTCTTTCTTCTTGGTGGGTCAAGCACACTCCAGTGAATGGCCCCACATCTATGAGTCTATAGGTAGCAAAATTGGAGTCAATGATTTATTTTACAAGTAGAGAGGACATGAAGTTGGGGGTGGCCTTGAGAGACTGTAGAGAGGAAGTGAGGAAAATGTGATCAAAATACATTGTGTGGAATTCTCAAAGAATTAATTTAAAAGTTATTTTGAAAATCAGTATCCATCTGGCTTATGATCTGGGATCATGACTGCAAGCAAGGTTGGGTCTTTTGAGATGAAGCTTTCCTTTATACCAATACACAGTGAGGTTTTCTTCTTCAAACATATTGTATGATATTTCAAAACTCACGATGCATGTTGGTGACCCCATCTGTGCAAGGGACATCATAGGCAAAGAAGCTCACTTTGCCAAGGGCTACCAATTGTATTTTCTAGATCACCTGTGGGTCTGGTTCTCTTGTCTGTTTTATTCCATGGTTCCTTTTCTGTTAGGAATCATTTTTATTGAATACTATAAATGAATATGAAATATTACAAAGGCTCTAGCTGACAGTCCCTCAGAAATTACTCTCTTTCTTCAGGCAGATCACCATGAGTCAGCCTTGGTCTGGGCTGTTTTGAGGCTGGAGGTCAGTCTTTGAAAGGCCCCTTATTTATTCCAAGGATGTCGCTCTTCAGGGTTCCCCACTGAACATGCCTCTCCCCCTTACCACGCACCACTTGCAGCTCTAACCTCATAATCCAAGGCTGCGGGGAGCCCTGGTTAAACTCTCCGCTTCTCATTTCTACTCACAGTTGCCAACTGTGTTCCTCATGAAGCTCAAAGACCAGAAACTGCCCCAGAAGAAAAAGCAGCATCAAACACCAGGCTCAGTTCTCTGTCCCCTTCTCCTCAGGAGCTGAATTCTTATTTTTTCTCCCAGTCCCATGAGACTGCCAAAAACTCTGCTCAGCTTCTCAGCTCTTAACTGTTATGCGTTGATGAAAGTATTATGCTGGAGCTAGCTTGGTGATTAAAGCAGGGGTTGTGTAAGTGTGAAGACTGGATCCCCAGAACCCACATAAATGCCAGGTGGGCATGGCACCCCACCTATAATTCTTGCCTCAGAAGGCAGAGACAGGATCTCCAGAACAATCTGCCTAGCAAGACTAACCATATGAGCAAGCTCTGGGCTCGACTGAGCATCCTTACGTCAAAGAATAAAGTAGAGAGCAGTTGAAGATGATTCTGTCTGGCATCGACCTCCAGCTTCTACATACATTCTCACCCATGTGCACATGCACCCACACACATGTAAACACACATAAACACAAAACACACAAAAAAGAAAACATAAAAAGCCAATTCCTAGAGTGAAAATGCATTTTGGGGTATGTGACTTGCTTCTATGTCTAGCCATTGCCAGCTGTGTCTCTGATGTCATTGTGACCTGTGTTCAAGGCCCACCTCTGCTCACTGATACCTGCTCTATGTCTGAATGTAGAAGGCATTTCTCCAAAAGTCCGTCCTTCAGGCGCAGTTCTTGCTATTTGTTTACACTGTTAAATCAAACTGGGAAACACAACCTTACACTAGGTATTACTTTCTTCCATGTAATGCTTTGGGTGACAGACTTTCCTGAGTTGAATGCTTCTGGAAACTCTCTTGGGGCTCAGTGCCCTTTTTCTGTCTCATTTCACACTCACTATCCCTCTCCACAGGGGTTGCCTGTGCTAAGTCCCAGCCTGTTTGGGATTTTATCATTTGACTTCTTGATGCTGTTGTATGTGGTTGACAGACTTTCTAAGTGTATAATGATAAATGCTGAGACAAGTTAACATTTTAAGAGTTAAAAAGAAAAACTATGAATTCAAACACATCACTATTAAGCCTCAACCCTTACATTCTTATTCATCCCCAAGATCTAAATAACTTTAAATGTCCCATAGTCTTTACATATTAAAAGTTCAATCCCTTTAAAGTATCCAATATCTTTTAAAATTCAAAGTCTTTTAAAAATTCAAAGTCTCTTAACTGTGGGCTCCACTAACATAGTGGAACATGTGTCCTTCTTAAATGTTAGGGCATCTTCTGGGTATATACCCAGGATGATACTTGATTTCTAAGTCATATGCAGTCAGGCCTAATCCTAACTGACATAGGTTAGAGACCCAAAGTATTTGAGAGATTAGGGGATTTGGTTTGTAATCTCTTTCAAAATACTTGTGCTACATTGGCTCTGAAGTATGGTTGATCTGGTAAAAGTTGATTCTGGGGTCCCCTGAAACCTGGGGACCATTTATGTAAAATAGCACCATATTCACGTGTAGTGTATGCACACCCCCCTTTAGACTCAAATCATTATTCCTAGATGACTTTAAATGCCCAATGCAAAGTAAGTCCTATTAAATAGCCCTGCTCTGTTGCACTGTTCAAAGGATGCTTTCCAGAGAAGAGTCTGTGCATACTCAGCACTGATGTCAATTTGCGTGTGTGTGTGTGTGTGTGTGTGTGTGTGTGTGTGTGTGTGTGTG
>LR750812.1:164118-187734 GCA_902729485.2 Mus minutoides | reverse complement strand
CAGTTCCTCAATTAAAGGGGAATTTAGACATGAGATACTACACAGACTCCTATGTAAACTTGATTTGGGTTTGTTAGCCAATCCCCGGCCCACTCCATGGCTGTGAAAACAGATGAAATCAGCCTGCCTTTTGTTTCCTTGGGTTCAAGTGTTCCATGTCCTGCAAGGAAATGAGAGTAGACTGAACATCTCACACCAGAAGTCACCAATAACTACCACAAATGCTGAAATAAATCACAGCTAGAGTTAATAAAGTAATTCTTCACTGTCAGGCAGTTCCTATCAAAATCACTGAAATGTCAATCTTCGTGGAGCCCCCAGCTCCATTGCGAGCGATCTGTTAATTACAGTCTCTTCGTTTATCCTGCACCTCTGCCATTGTGCCAAGCGCTTGCTTCGTCTTATCCTACCGCTCAATAGATTTTAATTGCTGTTGCTGCAGCAGACACCTGGAAATACGTTTCCTAGAGAGATCATGGCAGCCTGCTAGACTGGCCAATGGTGATTAATTTCATTGACTTGAATCACAGAGGACGAAGAAAGCTACTTTCATTTTAATTATGTCTGCAAGAGTCCAGCACTTTCTGAAGCAGAACTCCTCAGAGGGGATGAAATGCAGGGTGTGGTGCTCTCGCCTTCCTTCAGTTCCTTGTACCGTGACTCGGTGGGCCTCGTGGGAAATATTGGTGAGCCTGGGGATTTGCAAGCAGGAGGAAAACATGAAGCCAGCACTGTTTGGTTCCTTTTTGTTTCTCTAACTTGAGCAGTTAATATCCATTGAACAGATCTGAGATACGAACCAGTATCTCACCCTTGCTGCAGATGTTCTGCCTAAAAGGGACAAGAGTAATTAACCCTGGCATGCATATGTGTTTACTTACTGTCCTGGAAGACAGAGCCAAAGACATTCTTGGGGTTTTCCAGAACACTGTATACTCATTCATGTCCTTGGATGCTGGCATGCACTTTTCCGTTTGAATAAGCAACAGTTCTCCACGAGAGCCTGGCTCTGCTGCCACTTCCGCTTGCCCTGAGGAGACATGGGGTGAAGGAGGCTTGTGCCCTGGATATATGGCTCAGTTGGCAGAGTGCTTGCTTAGCATGCATAAGGTCCTACGTTTGACCCATAGCACCACATAAACTAAGTGTGGAGACACATGCCTGCAATGCTAATACTCAGGAGGAAGAAGCCTGAGGCTCAGAAGCTCAAGGTCATTCTTGGCTTGAAGTAAGCTGGAGATACCTGAGATGCTGTCCAAAATCGATGTATATGTGTGCTGAGAATGCCAGCTCTGTATGAAGCAAGGAACTTATACTATTCGAAATCTAGAAAGCAACTCCTCTCCTTAGCTTTCTTCCTCTCTCTTCACAATTTTCATTTGCTTAAGTGACCACCAGACCCCTTGAGGTGCTATATACACTGTTAGCTAATGGTCCATCCCCCATTTTCTTTTCTTCATGGAGAGTTAACATCCTCCTATATCTTAGTTGCTAGGATAGAATGTAAAACTTTATGTAGAGCCCTGGGTGGATGGCTGGTCTAAGTGGGGCCATGAAAGATGAAAGTGTATGTTTCTTCATCTCCCAGGTTAGCATTTTTTATCACTCCTGTTTATAATGCTAATTGAGAGGCAAGCTAGGAAACAGAATTTAAATTAGACTGTCCTTTGCAGCTTTCCTCCAGTGAGAGTTATTAAATGTAGCTGTCTCAGCTTCTTTTACATCCATTCCCTCTTTTTGGTCCTCACTGTAACCTTCCTCGTCCACACATGGTTTCTTCATCCATCTTGAATCGATGCAATCATCTCTTCACAAGAAGCCTCTCCATTTATCTCCTCCGTTGCATCTTCCACAAGGCTTCTCTAGTAACTGGTCCTGTCACTTCCTGTCAGCGATACCTCTCACTAGTTCCTCGAAGATTCTAAGATAATTGTAAATTAAACCATGTAGTACCTAAGCCTTTAGGAATGTGCCCTTGCCTTCCTCTCTACCTTCATCTTCCCCATGCCCACCTGCTCACTGTATAAATCTGATCGTACATTTGACTTTGGTGATGGTGGTCCCTTTAGACTTTCTCCATTGGCATCTTGTGTTCTTTCTCTGCCTAGATTTTTGTCAGCCCTTCAAGTTCCTCCTAATGAGCTAAGTCCACTCCCTACTTGCTTCCCATGGTTAACTCCTTCAAATGCTCCACAGAGAAGTCCTTCTGAATGTCTGTCTGACACAGATACTCTTCCACTGCCCTACATGTTGCTTTGTTCTGATCTCTGAGCTGACTTCTTTCCCATTTCATTAGAATTATGACATGTTTGTCCTCACAGACAGGGTACTCTACAAATAGAGAACATGACATCTTTATCCTTGAAAGTCTGGGAGCTGACAGTAAGTGCTATTCATTGGATGGAATGAACAAATGAATTCTACACTTTTACCTTCCCCTTACTACTGCCAAATGACCCCTTCAATCAAAAAGGACATGGTCATGATTAAATGTTATGAATTAATGAGTGAGTGAATGAATGTACTATGCTTGTACATAAGTCTGGCAGTGAAGTTTGTATCATTGTGGAATAAACATCCTTCACTTGTATATTCCCTGGACTCTATTCCCTGGGTAACATACCATCTGTCTAACTGAGCACAGTCCCAGGTGTTGGCTGGAGTTCTGACCTCTCCTATAGACAAACTTCAGAAGAAAAAGATTTTTGTCCAAAGACTGATTTTAGATCTAAGAAAAGCTTCAATTCTATTCCTTACACAACAGAATATAAAGGCCACTAGCACATGGGGGAGAAAGCTGTACCAGATGGCCTTCCCACTGTAAAGTGATGAAATATGTGTTGTTTCCACATCTACAGTGGTTTAGTCTTCCTGGAACTTGGCGTTCAACAGGCAGGAGGCCTTGCTGCCTTGCTGACAGTGCAGATCTCACTGCCTGGTGGTAGGAAGTCAGGCAGTGGGCTGGGTCTGTCCATTGTCTCTAATCGCCTTTCTAAGTCAATAATCTGCAAATTTATTCCCTATAAAACTTTCATGGCAAGTTGACTAGAAAGCTTAACAGTGAATAAGACTGAAGGTCCAAACCTCTTCCGGGGCCAAGCTGGTGTTCCCAGTTCATTGGCCAATGACTTTATTCTACTAATCTTGACAGTGAGAAGAAGAGCAAAATTCAAGTGTCACAAAGTGTGCTCAGTTAATTGAAGCTTCTCCTTTCTTGGCTTCTGTTATATTTACTAAAAGGACTCTTGCTTAGGACTTCCCTCTCACTTATTTCTGTGCTGGGATTAAAGGCATGCGCCACCACCAGCCAGTTCTTTTTATTTAATTGTGGTAGGTTTACCCTTAAGGTCTATGACCTGTCTAGCCACAGGTTCTTGACCCAGTAATAGTGCCAGGTATGGTTTTCATCTTGTGGAGCAGGACATAAATCCAACAAGAAAGTAATTAATTAATCCCATGATGTTCATACCAGTACTGCATATGTCTTGCCAAGACAGTTGCTATTGTAGCTCACAGTATTCACAGCTGGTTAAGACTGGCGATTGCCTTTTTCCCTCTGTAGTATGTATAACACTTTTCAGCACTATGAAAGCTAACCAGTAAGAGTAACTCAAATATGTGGTATCTTCAGCAATAGGATCTTCCCATCAAGTCCTGGAGGGGAACCAAGAGCAATGGCAATAGCCTGTAATGTTTAGGGATCTATAGGACCTCACTGGCTCTAAAAGAGGTAAACCCATTCCTGATGCTGGACGTTTCATTTATTAGCCTGTGGTGTCTAGTAGAGCTATTGCTGCCCGTTATTGAGTAACTTCATTTAAACTCTTTATGTATATATTTTAGGAGGCTTCAACAGTAGTAGACTTTCACATGACTTTTTTGAAATGCCCTGGTTATTATTCAACCTTTCTTATATTTCCTCCTCTACCCTGTCTGTCCATATCCCACCCTAATTTAACCCATACTATGCCATATTCTCCTTTAGCCATTTATACTATTACATTCTATCTTCCCTCCATTGAAAGGCCCCATACAAGATTATGTGGAAATTGATAAAATTAGAACTCTCAAAAGATGTCTGGGAAATATAGTGGTTCTGCCTATAAACTGATTGTGACAGAATACATAAATAAACAAACAGTCGTGTGGCTTGTAAGTAACTCTGAGACTCCAGAAAATTCTAGAAACACTTGGTTCCACTTTAACCAACGCTGTTCTCCCATGTGGAGAATGATCACTGACACTCTTGAATACCTTCATATATCCCACTGTTTCTGTCTTCAGACTCCTCAATGCAAGGTGACTCGGCTCTTATTAATAATGGCTACCCAGTCACTTTTCAAAGACCACTTATCTTTGAAAAATCACATCTGAGTTGGGTATAGTGGTGCACACCTACGATCTCAGTACTTAGGAGATGAGGCAAGAGGGCTGTCAAGAGTTCAAGGCCAGCTTGAAATACATAGTGAATACAGGGAGCCTGGCCTATACATGACCCTGTCTCAAAAAATCCAGGAAATGTGGAACAATAACCATGCCAAGTGACAGTTTCAAGCTAAAATCGTGTCATGTAGGACCTTATGCTTAGCTCATGTGTCAACGTAGGACCTTATGCTTAGCATGCATCCTGCACATAGCCACCAAGCTGAAGAGATGAATGGGACCTGAAATCGGGTCTCCATTTTTCTTAGCAACCTTGTTGCCCCAAAGAGATGCCTTTTTTTCCTAATTTGAATGCCCATAAGAGAGTTTTTTTAAACCTTTACAGTAGTATAACATAGGCTAGCGATAACCCTGTCAGATCAATGCACCCCATGGCTCCCTGCAAAACAGAAGAGGGTGCTTAGACCTACTGTCCTTTTGTTCTTCTTAGCAATGGCCCTGACCTCCAGTGGATTAGCATCGTGCTAATGTTCCTACAACGGATGAGTATGGCCAACTGAAGGAGGACCCACAGAAGCAAACTGGGCTTCATCATTTATTAAATTGCAAAATCTTTAACCATGACTGGGAAATAGCTTTATAGTTAGGAAAACACACTCATAATTTTATTAGGCAGCAATTAAACTTAAATTCCTTTTTAACTATATTTGATGTCATCCTTTTTTTTTCTGGGCCCATTAGAGCAACATTAGGTGTTTGTGCAGAGAGCTCAGTCATTTCAAATTACTTCCCTGTCTAATGTGGGAGCTTTAATAGCACACTCTTAGGTTGAATTCAATTTTTGAGACACCAGGCATGCTAATTAGATCGTCTCAGTGTTCCTCGCAGGAGAAGAGCTATTTCTTCTCCCTCTCCTGCTTAGTGAACACAACTTTCCATGCAATTAAAAGTATAGACCCTTTATTGCATGAAATTTCACATGAACCATTAAGTGTTGCTGGCAGACACAATGTCTAGTTAATATGCCACCACTGTTGACATGTTCTGAAGATCTAATTAGAGCCAGTGAGTTTCCTCCCCTGTTATTCTGAGTATCACAGCATTTGCCCTTTCTCAGGCCTCTAACATTAGAGTAGCCAGGTTCTGAGTGAAACATTTAATACATTTCATTTATTAAATGCACTAAGATATTTAATACAGCTCTGTGCATTATAGACTATTGTTTCCATTTACAGATGGAAAACTTTAGCTCAGAGAAGGCAAGTAAAGTGGCCAAGGTCACACAGCTGGCAAGCTGTAGAGCATAGCTCTAAAGTTGAAATCTGACTTGAAAAGCATCTGCTCTTTCCCTAGTCTGTTCTGGTTCAGGGAACTCAGGAAGTCATGTCAACACTCATCAACAGGATCCACCCCATAAGAGAATTCCCTGCTTCAGTTCCTGCTTGAGTCCCTGCCCTGCCTTCCTTCAGTGATGGATTATGATCTCAAGTGTAAGCCAAAATAACTAACCCTCCCCCTACAAGAGAGAGACAGAGACAGAGAGAGAAAGAGAGAGAGAGAGACAGACAGACAGACAGACAGACAGAGACAGAGACACAGAGACACAGAGACAGAGAATAAGAAGCTTTGTATGGATCAAGCCCAGGGATAAATGTGTCTTTATTGTACATACATGTAATGTTATCATTCAAGTTTCCAGGCACAGCCTCTCTCATTGTATCTGCATTCCCCAAGGCATTAATCACATATCCAATGCTGCTCAAAAGACCTGGGGAGAAAGACCATAGGAGATGGCTGGGTGATCAAAGTACTTGCCCTGCAAGCATGAGGCCCAGAGTTCAGATCCCCAGAACCACAGAAATGTCAGATAAGCATGGTGCCCAGTCCATAATTCCAGCTTTAGATGTTAGAGACAGAGGATATCCCAGAGCAAACTAGGTAGAGAGAGTAGCCATATCAGCAAGTTCTGGGTTTGATTGAGAGATCCTGCCTCAAAGAATAGGGGTAAAAACAAAATTGAAAATGATTCCTGACACTGGCCTTAGACCTCCACACACATGTGCCCACATACATGATATCACACACACGAAGACAGAAAAATACATAAATAAATAAAACCTGGAGCCCAGAGCATTGATTAAACTTTTTTCTTTGGAGGTAAATTAGATTCAGAAGAGAGAGATGGGGAAGAACAGCATGGTGATGTCTTGGTTTGTTTTCTATTGCTGTGAGAAGCTACCATGGAGCTTGTGACTTCAGAGTGTGAGCCCAAGACCGTCATGGCAGGGAGCATGGCAGCCAGCAAGCAGGCAGGCACTGGAGTAGCAGTTTAGAGTTTACATCTCAATCCACAAGCACAAGGCACAGAAATCTAACTGGGAATGCTGTGGGCTTTTGAAACTTTAAAGTCTGCTCCCAGTGACACACCTCCTAATCCTTCCCAAACAGTTCCACTAACTGGGGACGAAATATTCAAACATATGGGCCCATAGAGGCCATTCTCATTCCAACTATAAAAGTGAGAAGGAAAGTTTTGAAGTTAAACAAGTGAGTTGATGGGTTTGCAGCGACTGAGGTGCCTCCTTTTCCCAATCTATAAATGGGCTGTGCAGACCAAAATGGATTATATGACATAACATTATATAAAGCATCCAGTTACTGCCCACAATGCAAACATGCAATAAGGTAATAATTATGTTCCCTAGTCACTTCACCCAGTCTGTGTCCATGGCCCATTTCTGCTTGTGACATCTCTGCTCACAAAATGATTGCCTTCCCCATCCTCTTTCCTCACCGACCTATTAGCATAAATTCTTCTTCCAAACTGTCTTTGCATTTTGCATCGATCTCTCTCCCTGCGATTCCAATCATGATTGCCATTACCATCTGGCTCCCTCTGAAGCTGTCATCATTTTCTCTGGGTTACCATGATAAAGGGTGCTAATAACTCCTGCCTCTGATCCTTTGTGGAATGGGATAAGGGGTTAGTTTACTAATTGGCAGATTAATGACTCATAACTATTGCGATCACCATTAATTGCTATTGCTTTCAAAACACAAATGGTTGTTGGGGGGTGAAGCATGAGAGTGAGGCACAGGGGAATGTTTCTCCCCCATACGCCAGCCAGGTAAAGATGAGAACAGTCACCATCACCAGCTAGCCAGATCAAATAAAGCCACCTGGTGGCTTTCTCAACCCACTCTTTTGTCTTGTCTGGCTCTAACTTGACCTTCCCTATAACTGCTGTGGTTCTTACTATTACACTCCCCACCCTGGGTGACCATTCTCCATCTCTGGATTCCTGAAAGCCAGCCAGGCAAGATGTGAAAACCCCTGCCCAGTGGTGCTCCCAACCTCAACAGTCCCTGCAGGCCCTATGCAATGCACCATTTGCCTGTGGCTTTGCAAGCCATCTTATGAATGCAGGCATCCCCGAGCACCAGAAGCCCAAGTCCACGGAAGATAAGAGCTCTGAATGCTCAAAGGGAAGTCCCAGGCCATTCATCAGCTCCACTTACCTTCCTTTACCACCATCTCTCCTGAGTGAGAACGCAACCCTTGTAAAACCCTACACATATGTCTCTTGGTCAGAAGATATTTCTGTTCTGATATAAGAGGAACATGCAAAGCCCAACTCTTATTCCCTCAAGCAGACGTAGCATCATACATTAGTCCTCACCCAGGGCTTATCTATAGTACTCCCCACCAATTTATAACAAAATGAACCATTTCCCTTGAATAGTGTAATTGTTGGTCATAGATCTTAGCTACAGTGTTTAGTTTGCAGTTTTACACATGGCATATGACCCATCCCTTGCCATCCAAGATCTATTTATAAGAATCATTACTACCAACCTTGGCTTGGCTGCACCCTCAACTTCTGTCATTTGAAAAACCTTTCTTGCATAGACTCAGGTGTTCCCTTGAGTCATCTATGGGCCATGCAGTCACTTCTCTGAAAGAACAAGAAAGGATGAGGGGCTTGACACAGTAAAAGTACTAGTTCAATCTTGAGCTGCATTGCAGAATAATGGATTATATACAGTTCACCAAACCAGTAATGCTGACACACAGCTATCCCTCATATAACACATCACCAGAGTAAAGTTCAGTTAAACTGAAACCCTGTGACATAGGACTTAAGGCAAGCTCTTGGCCTGAGTAGCCCCTTCTTGGACCTCCACAGTCTGTCTCCCTCTGTATTTGTCACACTTCCATGGCTTTTGCAAGTCTACCTCTGGATCCAGGATAAGCAGTTCTTCTCTCAGAGCACTGCACACTTCCTTAGATCAGCACTGAAGGGCACATGTACAGCAACCTTGATATTTGAGTCCGACAGGTTTGACATGAGAAGAAGAGGGCTGGGTGAAGTTCAGTGGCCGATGCTACCTTCAGTCTTACAGCCACTAAAATCCTAATGACATTGCACATCAGATTGTGTAAGGATAAGCTACTGGATATATAGGAATAATGTGTATGTAATTTGGAAACCCCACAGACCTGGTGATTCTTATGACTGTCTCTCTCTGAAATCTCTTCCCGATCAGTGATTCTGACTTGTCCTTTGGACTCTTATATCAGAAAAGCAAGACAGACACATGTGACAAGTTAAATAGGCCTAGAGATATTTCTGCCTGTTCAATTCAACAACAGTAAGTGCATCATGAAAACAGATCATGATTATCGCCAAGGGAATTGTGAAAAGAATAACTCCCGGAAGAGTGTGAACAAGTGAGGCCGTCTCTTAGCTACCAGGGGAGGTGAAGAACGGGGCTCGGGCTTACAGAAGAACAGAGATTTGCTCTGCATCTTGTTGGACAGACACAAGACTTGGGTTGGAGGGAGAGGACATTCCAGGGAAGACTATCATTCTGGGTAGAAATGCTAGGGATTGGGGGGTTGGGGACACTTGGCAGCAAACAGGATATGCATCGGTATGCTGGGAAACAACAAATAAATTTTCCTCACTTTGTCTATTTAAACAAACCCAGATTCCTCTACCATGGCTCTAATCAACTTCTCCCCCACCCCCACTCCCACCCCTACCCCCACCCCCACCCCTTGCATCCTGACTCAGTTTGACTCCTAGTCTGGACTGCCTTTCTCATTCATAAAGCCTAGCTCAGACTCTGAGAGTTTGAGTCTACTTTTTTTGGCCTAGAAGGTTAATTACTCCATTTCTGTTCAAGCCTACACAGACTAAGCTAATTCCACCCTAAAGTTCTGTATGATATCATGAAGTGCTTGACCTTGGCCCCATTTACTTCTCAGAATAACCACACTGGGTGCCATCACTTGCCACTGCTTTGCAGATTTGGAAACAGAGTCTTGAGATGTTTGAGGTCATACTGCAGATAAGTGGTAGAACTAGGATTTGAGCTCAGGCTTTCTGACGTCATTGCCTAATTCCCAGACAGTCTCTTAGTCTCTAAAAGACCCCATTGGTCTTTTCATCTTTATCGACTGTTGGGTGGCATATTTTATCTAGTCGATCTTTGGAACCTAGGCCAAGCAGTAGACCCATGCCCTGAATGGGGATTCTCAGATGAACACTTGGTTTTGCGTCCTAAAAAATGCTCAGCACCGAGATTTAAAAATGATTTTAATAGGAAACACAAGCTAGAGAAAGCTTTCATAGACCTGCAAGCTTAAGATGAGAGAGGCTAACTCCCAGATTTGGCTCAGAACTATCGGGTCTGCTCTGTTCCACTTTCAGCTCAGGGAGGTTACAGGGTGGCATTTTGCAGCCTGTTTTGTGACTTGATATACTATAATAAGGGTCTAAACTGAAGTTTGTGGTGGTAGAAATAGACAGACTATGACCCCCCAAAATCAACTGATACTAATCTAAAACAAGATGTATTTCCTCCTCCCTATTTTTATATGTTTAAGACAGGGTCTCACCCTATAACCCAAACTGAAGAAATCCTCCTGCCTCAGTCTCCCAAGTGCTGGAAATACAGGTATGAGCACTATTGTCTGCTAGCATGTCTTTCTTCTGAAGACAAACTTTGTCAATGATGATACCTTGTAGGCTCACAGCTCTCAGAAAGCCTCTCGCTTACATCATTGTCGGTTACATCATTGTCGGTTGGTTTGTGTTCTTGGAACAAACTGGGGAGGGGGGCGCAGCATGAAATGGAGAGAAAGCTAGCCATCCCACTGAGCATGTGATCTTGGGAATGTGCTTAATCTCACTGAGCTTGTCTCCTCATCTGTGAAACCAGCAGAACAATGTCTGTCACACTGCCTTGTTGTGAGGATTAAATAAGAGCACGGGTAGGAAAGCTATGATTAGCACAGAATAAATGTCAGATTTTGTACTATCATTTCTGAGCCAAACATCTCATTAAAGGCCTGCATAATCACCCATAAAATCTTGTTTGAAATGAAAGCGATTGGGTTCAACCAACCTTTTGGAAAGCAATTTGGCTCTCCAAATGCTCTCCACTGTATATTAAGACACATAAAATATGTTCCTTTCCTTTGACCCAGTTGTTCCACTTCTCAGAATCTATTCTTAGGAAATCGTCCTCAATATAGTAGAAGTCCAATGCACAGAAAGGTTTGCTGTCCTAATAGAAATTAGAGGCAGCCTGCACATCCAGGAGATGACTATAGAGTCCCTCTGCAATCTTGTTAAGGATCTAAAAAATGCTTTAGCCCCTACATCAAACAGAGCTGACATGGAAGGTGAATCAAGGAGCAAACATTGTCTTCTCTGTCAAGTCCCCAGCCTCTTTCTTCTGCCTGGTTTCCCACGTGCTCTCTCCTGCTAGAGATCATATCCACTCAGAGTCCTGCCATCTGGGCAATTCCTGTTGGCCCTGAGCCCAAGCCCACTACCACAGACCTAGCTTTCTACCCTGCTGCCTAAGCCCTCTGCAGAGGCTGAGGATCTCTCCAAGCCTGGGTGTCCTTGGCTCAGCTCTCTGCCTCCAGAGGCTTCCTGGCAGACACATCTTCTCAGCTCTGGCCCCATCTCCCATCCCTGCTGCTATCCTACTTCCAGCCCCTTCCTTGCTATTGCCACCTCAATCCATTAAATCCTTCTAAGTCAGAGAGCACATCTTCTCTAGATGTCTAGAATTTGTCTGTTCAAGTGAACATAATGGGAAGGAACAGTTTGATGTTTAAGCTGATTTTTGAAGCCCACTTAGACACCGAGTCTTGAGGCCTTAAATGCTTTGTGAACTTACACAAGAGAGGACTGAAATTTATGAAATGACATCCTTTCAAAAACCAGCAGCTGTCTCTCTGGAAACATGGGCAGTTAGACAGGGGAAAGCATCCAGGAATGTCACTTGATGCTATCTTAATCCGTGAGCTGGAATTCTTCTGATAACACTGGGAGGAAGAACATTTGGTTTCCTTGAGTTTGTATAATTTCGTGCATTTTGCAATGTCTGGGCCTTGGCACGCACAGGGTAGCATTTGGGCTCAGCACTTTGAACTCTGAGGACAGTTTCACAATTGGGTTTTTCCTGGCCTATCCAACATCTGGATCACAGTGGCCCAGGTCAGCGTGTGCTTGAAACCCTGTGTGAACCTCCCTAAAAGAGCATAGAACAAGCTGTCCAGAGACCAGGGAGGGGCCTGTGCCAGGCCTCCTTCAGCAGCTGTGCAAGCTAGGGCCATTTCAGAAGCAGATAAGAGAATCATGGTTTGGTATTCCATCATTGATTGAACAATTATCAATAATTATATCATTATTTTGACTTGCTCTCACTGTGGGCTGGCATACATGGGAGACTCCTGTTGCTACAAATAATGTATATATTATTTTTTAAAGAGTATTAGCCATTTCTCATTTTACCTTCTAACCCTGAATAGTGGTCTCCTTCTCAGCCAGGTATTTGTCATTTCTAACCCTTTATCACATTTACACAGATGTTGGCATCTATCTATCTATCTATCTAGCTATAGGACATTTTAACAATGACAGAGTAGAGCTATACTTTCTGGGCAGCATCCTACCTTATTTTACTTTATTTACTCTTATGGATACCTTTCCAAACACGGCTCTGTCTCATTCTTACTGGCTTTAATACTCCACTGCAGGGAAGCCTGTGCTATGTTCTACTCTCTCTGACTCATGGACATTTAGGTTGTTTTCAATTTTGTGCCACTGCTGCTATAAACAGTTATGCGGTAAACATTCATGGTATCTACTTATGTGTGTTTACCTGTTTTTTACTTATTCATAATGAGTTTCCAGAAGTTGAATAGTTGAGTTCATGAGTATTTGTCCTTTTCAACTATCATAGATATTACCAAATAGTTCCCAAACAGGCCATTCTCATACAACGGCATGTCAAAGTGTCTATCCCCTGTCCCGACAAGTTCTGGAAATCCTCTCTTTTATTTTTCCTAATCTTATAGACAAAGCAACTGTTGTCTTGGTTCATATGCCCCCAATTTGTGATATCGTAAAATATCTCTCACATATGTCCATTAGCACTAATTTTTTTTAATTCAGTCTCTATGGAGTCCATGAGCATTGTCACGACTTACTGATGCTTTAATCTCCTGCTAGGCATTCAGTGCCATGTTAGGATCCTTCCCTTTAACCCTGTGTAAAGCAGACATGTTACCACTGCCATTTGATACAAGAGAGTAACTCCTGCGCACAGGGCACACACAGAGCAGCTTTCTTGTCCAAACCAGAGAGCATGAGGGACCTCTGGGCCATGTCCCTGGCCCAGAGCTTGGTTCCTTTCCAGTAGTCCCAGCCGTCTCCCCCATATCTCATCTCCTGTCTCTCTTTCAAGCATCTGGGTCTTGGCTTTCTTCTCTAGATGATATTGTCCACCATTCTTTCCCAGGGTCCTCTGTTGTCTCTCAGGTGTCCCACAGTAGTCTCAGGTTGGGTATCCAACTCTTGCTCCATGTGTCCCCTGTGGAGACAGAACTTGGATGGATAAGAACCAGTATCTGCCTGGGGTGAGGTCATATAGAGCAGTGACAGACAAAGAGTTGTGTATTGACAGCTTAAAATATTCTCCCTAATTTATGACCAGTCTTCTCACACCCTCTTCCTCCTTTAAATGCAGAGGAATTTCTTTCCTCTTCCCCCCACTCTTAAAACAGCCAGGCACACTTTGTTCTTTGTCATCTTTGGATCTGGGCACACAGCGTGAATTACCAAATGGAAGTGGAGAGACAGCAAAGGCTGCCTGGCTTTATGGCTCTGGAAGTTTTCTTCCAGACAAAGTTAGTATCCAGTTCACTCTCACACAGCCCTGGACCAAAAGATTCCAAATCAAAGCAAAAACCCATCAAGAGAATCCTGATTTAAAACGTAAGGAAACAGTCTGTACATATTTTTAGAACAACCCCAAAAAAGAATACATCTGTGACTTGAAACAGCTGGAAGTCTACTCTTTTTTTTTTTTTTTGCCAAAATTATGCCGATTACAAAAGCCATAAGAGTCAGACAAGAGGCATCCAAGATCCAAGGCAACTTGCCTTTTTATGTATAAAACTTTCAAATAATCTTTGTTTTCATGCATGAAACATTTGGTCCCTCTGAACTGCCTTCCAAGCAGCAAATGCCAGCCAGTCATGAAGTTTGTATAGCATCTTTATGTAATTATTGGGGGATTTTATTATATTTTGCTTTCATTGGTTTCGTTTTTCTTTTTTTTTTTAAAGGTAGCAAACAAAAGGACAAAAGCAATCAGAAGCATAGTTCTCATAAAGTCACAGAAAAAAAATCAAAGGTATTAGAGGCATGCTGAAAGTAACCTCACATTGAGTTTGGGTAGCCACTGGACATGAGCATAGGGACCACATGTTCAGTTCTGCAGGGAAACAGCAAGTTGTAAAAATGTCTGTAAAAATGCTGAACATGCCAGTAGCAAATTGTGAGAAACAGATACATTGTATTTTTAAGAGTCTTTAAAGTAGAGGCTTCCCCTACTTGGGATACTCTGGGGCCAGACCTCTTGCATGTTTTACCCATAACAGATGATCTGGAAGTTCTTCAGAGAGCAAGCTAGAGGTGTGTGGCTCAGTTGGTAAAGTGCATGTCTAGCATGCACAAAGCCTTGCTCTCCATGTCCAGCGGGCATGGTGGCACAGTCCTGTAGTAGCAGCGCTTGGGAGGTGAAAGTGGGTCAGCAGTCTGGGACTATTGCTTTTCTCCTCCCTTAGCATGCTGCTGGCTGAGGACTGGGGGTGCCAAGCCTTTATTACATTGAGACATGATACACATAGGCCTTTTGCTCTGGGTTCTTACTACACAGGAATGTTGAATTGTATCGAATGTTCTTCTGCATTTGTTGTGATAACCATGTGCCTTTTTCATTTACTCTGGTGATGTTATGGATTATGACTTCTGGTATCACATAGACTAATTCTTACATTCCTGAGACATGGCCAACTTGATTATGAGAAATGGCCTTTTGGGTATGCAGCCAAATTTCATTTTTGATGTGCCACAAATTTTTTATTTTATTGAGAAGTTTTGCACTTCTGTTCGTTGAAGAATTTATTTATCATTTTCCTTATTGTTATTTCCTTCTTCAGGTAGTAAAAGCAACACTGGCCTCATAAGATGGGTTTGAAAGATTTCTTCCTTTTCAGTTTTGTGCAATGCTTTGATAATTGGCATCACTTCTTTAAAAGTTTAGTAAACTTCAAGAGTGAAGCCTCTGGGGAAGGCTGTCTTTGAGGGGTAGTGTTTTCACTGCATGGTCTCATTAGTTACTATCAGTCTGTTCGGAGTTATGAGTCCTCGTACTTCAGCTTGGGTTATGGGGTGAGTCTAAAACTTTGTCCATGTCTTTCTATGGCTTTTTTTAAACATCATTTTTATTGATTCTTTGTAAATTTCACAACATGTACCCCAGTCCCACTCATTTCCGAGTCCTCCAAATGCACCCTCTACTCTTGTAACCTCCCACTCAAAAGAAAATTAAAATTTAAAAAAATCTGACCAACGCCTCTGGGCAATGCCCATCTCCTCTGTGAAGCCCAGCCTCCTCTCAGGCACATCCCAGCTGTGTCGTCATGTCCTCTCCAGTCCCACTGTGCATGTATCATGTCCCTCCCCCATCTGCCCCGCCTCTCCATCACATATCCCTCCATCATAGTGACATTGGAAGCTGCTGTGCGCATCATGCTGTCCATCCTTTTGCCCAAACAGGTTGACTCGCAGATGCTCCCTGCGATGAGTCGTTAGTCCAGAGCAAGGCCTCTGGCTTCTGCTGTACCGTTGATACTGGATTCTCATGTGTTCAAAGAATTGTAATCAGAAGAGAAACAAGACAGTCCAACCAAGTTTTTACAGTTCTGCTGAGATGTCTTTTGACCTAATATACAGTCTGTTTTAGAGAAGGTCACATACTGTTTGGTGGAAAGTTCTGTAAATGCCTGTTCTAGCCATTCGATCTATAGTACCACGTCACCACGTCATTTCTGTGCTGATTCTTTTATCTCGTATGTTGTAACCTATATTCCTCATTTGGGTCTAATAGCATTTCTTTCCTGAAACTGAGTGCTTCAATTTTAGGTGCATCATGGTTTATAATATTATCTTTTTGATGAACTGACCCTACGGTCACTATATAGGAACTTTTTTGTCTCTGTTTCTGTCTTGGCATATTTAATCATAGCTACTCATAGTGTTTCCTTTATATTTCCCTGTGCTGAGCACCCTGCTTTCCAGCCTTTCTTTTCCGGTGTATATGTGCATCTAGTTGTAATGTGGGTTTATTATAGGCAGTACGTTGTTAGGTCAACTTTTTATCCACTTGATGGATTTTGCTTGTTTGGAGACCTGAGCTCAAGGTTACCAGTGATAGTTAGACTTATTCCTGCCATTTTGGCGAGTCTTCCTCTGTTCTGCATCTTCTTTGTTCTTACTGCCCTCTTCGGTTTGTCTGTGTGCTTCCTCACTCCATCGGTAACTTTTCAGTCTCTGTTTCCCTTCCTGGATCTTCTCTCCTAGTGGGGATTGTTCTTTATCTTTGTGTTTGGATGCAGGACTCCCATAAGCCTTCCTGTGAAGCTAGCCTGGTGGTCATGAGCTCCCAAGGGTTTAGCTTGTTCTAAGAGGTCTTTATCTCCTCCATCATCTCTAAAGGCTAGTTGGGAGGTCTTACCATTCTATTCCTTCTTGGGTAAAGTTTCTGCCAATAAACCAAGTGAGAATGCACTAGAATGGGACTTGGTGCTTTCCATTTACAGAGTTTCAATTTCTTTCTTTGCCCTGTGCTTTTCTAGTTTGGCTACAATGTGCTATAAGTAAAGAATATTTTTGTTTCTTTAGACAGTCTGACTTCATAGCCCAGACTAGCCTTGACCCACAATGCTTTCCTCTCAGTCTCCAGTTGTAGGGTTATAGGCTTGTGCCTCCATCCTCGGCTTGACGTCTTCTCTGACCATATCTGTTTAGAGTCCCATGAGACTCTTGCACACAGAAGTTCCCAGGATGAGGGATGTGAACTGCTATGATTTCACTGGATGCATTTGCAATACTCTTAACTGTTTCTTCTCTCCTTCAGACATTTTAAAAATATGGGAGCCGGGCGTGGTGGCGCACGCCTTTAATCCCAGCACTTGGGAGGCAGAGACAGGCGGATTTCTGAGTTCGAGGCCAGCCTGGTCTACAGAGTTCCAGGACAGCCAGGGCTACACAGAGAAACCCTGTCTCAAAAAAAAAAAAAAAAAAAAAAAAAAAAAAAAAAAAAAAAAAAAAAAAAAAAAAAAAAAAAAAAAAAAAAAAAAAAAAAAAAAAAAAAAAAAAAAAAAAAAAAAAAAAAAGGATGTTTGTTCATTGAATGGTTCCCCAGAGATCTTAAATGTTTGTTGTTGTTTTTGTTGTTATTTGTTTGGAATGGGATAATCTGAAAGCCTATCTTTTAGGCTTAGATATTCTGCATTCTGCCTTTTCTAGTTTAGTATCAAGGCTTTCTTTTATAATTTTCATTTGACTTCCCTCTTTTAGATTTATTTTTGTTTTTATTTTACATATGTGGGCATTTGCCTAGATGAATATATGTGTGTGTACCACTTGCATGCCTGGTACCTACAGAGGTCAGAAGAAGGCATCAGATGCCCTGGAACTAGAGTTACAGAAGGCGTGAGTCACCATGTAAGTGCTGGGTAAGGAACCCCCATTCTCTGCAAGAGCAACAAGACCTCCTCACTGCTGAGACATCTCCACAGCCCCTCTTTCCACATCTTAATGAAGCTCATTTTAGATGATCTCACATTCAACATCACCTTGCCATCGAAGAATTACGATATTGCGTGGTTTGAGAAGCAGGGTCTCCTGCATCTGGAGCTTCCTTAGTTAGTAAAGTGCTTGCCTGAAGAGGATAAAAACATATATTTGATCCCCAAACCCTATGTCAAAAAAAAATTAAAATTTAAAAGGCCAGGTATGATGATGTATATTTGTAATCCCAAGACAGGCCAGGCAGAGACAGAGCTCTGGGTCTGGCCACACATCAAACCTAGCATACTTGACAAGCTCCAAACTGGTGAGAAACCCTGGCTCAGAAAGCAAGGTGGACAGTACCTGAAGAATGAGACCATAAGTGGACCTCTGGCCTCTACACACACATGGATACACATGCTGATATAATCATACATATAGATATACATAAAATCACCCAAAGAAAGAGGAGGGTCTGCTTCATTGTCGGGCTTCCCAAGACATTAGCTGCCTTTCCCTTGACTGTTTCCTTCAAACAAGTAGAGCAGAGACACGGTCTTTAAAGTACAGGGATGGTCCAGCAGCTCCAGTGGCAGACTCTAGGAAATCTACTTAGCTAACTCCATGACTTTGTCTCAAAGTGCGTTTTCTTCCTAAGATTAATGACACATTGTCTTGAACCTTAGAGACAGAAGAGTACTCCGAGAAAAGGCCTGGTCTGTGCACCTGGGAATGGGGCTAATTAAAAGGTGGATAGGTTCATAGTCAGCACTTCCTTAAGCAGAAAACTGCAAGCTGAGTTATTACTTATGTTATCTCTCTTAGCTTAGGCCCCAGTTGAGTTTTCCAAAACATATGTGTCCCGATGGAAACTGTTATCCTCTCCTCCTAATGACAGTGAGAGCTGTGACAGGGCAGCTCAGATCACACTGCCTTGTTCTTCACAGTGCCTTTGCAAAGCATTCCCATCAAGCAGTGGCTATTAAAGCCAATCGGCTATAGACAGGGCTGGGGAAATGGCTCTGTGGTTAAGAACATGCACGACCACTTCTCCAGAGAACACAAGTTCAATTCCCAGCACCCATGTCAAGTGACTTGCAACCACTTGTAACTCCAGTTCCAAGGGATCTGGTGCCTTTAGCCTCAGTGAGCACATGTATTCACATATAGGACACAAAAAGGACACACACACACACACACACACACACACACACACAATTAAACATAAAATAAATCTTTTAAAAACTGTCATCACAGCTTCCTGCTTACCTAACTCTTGGGTGATTGTAAGATTCTCAACAATGCCCCTAAGAGGCAGAATTCTATAAAAGGACCCCAGCTTAGCCTCTATGAAGTGAAATTGATTGTATAGCTTGTACGTAAAGAACACAGTTTTTTAGAAATTTCCATTGAGCCTAAGGAAATCAAGGCTACATTTGTAACTACCTCTGAGGGCCTCTTCCTGTGGAGCTCAGGTCCGTGATTCTAGCTCTTTGAGTTAGGGATGAAACTGCATCTTCTTCAAGGTCTTTCTTCCAACTCACACCTCACCCGTGAAAACGAAGCTGCCTCTAAAACCCTCCTAATATCACACGAGATTCAGTTTGTAAAACCTTTGGTAGACACGACATCCTTCTGCACATGAGTGCTGATGAAGTACAGAACTCTGGCTCTGCACTTTCATAACAGGACATTCCATCATACCCTTCAGTACCCAAGTAATAAATGCAAACCAAACCTCATTAGTGACTCAAACTTGAATGTCAGATGCCAGCCACTGGGTCAGTGCAAGCTCAGAGTTAATTTCAACAGTGAAATGCCAGTGCCAACCCTCACATACACAATGCGTAACAGGAATTGGGGAAAACAACCAGGGGAGCCCAGGCTATTCTACGCAGAGACAAAAGGATCTGGGTTGACTAGAATAATAAATATGTTTACTCACGCATCTCTGTCGTTACAAGGAATCAATCACAAAGATATTTATTTTGTCTTCTTTCCTGCTCCAGTAGGCTAATTACAAAGTAATTCAATTAGCTACAGAATAAATTAGTTATCAAACTGAAAGTTAAAGCAGTCCTCTAAAAATTATTTAGAATAAAGCATTGAATAGATTTTTTTACACTTATTTTTCTAATATGTAAATTTGTTTAAGGGGAAAATTCTAAATGTAAAAGATCAATATGCATCCTACATTTATTGTAGGGGGAAAGGAACATGTTCTGGTTTTCTTTCTGTTGCTGTGATAAAATATTCTGACCAAAAGTAACCTAGGGGAGAAATGGATTAAAATCAGTTTATAGGTCCATTATTCAGGGAAGTTGAGGCAGAAATTAAAGCAGAAATTGTAGAGGAGAGCTTTTGCTTGCTCGTGCTCATATCCATGCTTAGCTAGCTTTCTTAGACAGCTCAGGACCACCTGCCCAGGGAATAGTGCTGCCCACAGTGGGCTGCGCCTTCCTACATCAATTAACAATTAAGACAACCCCTCCCTACTCCCCACCCCAAGATAAGTCCACAGGCCAATCTGATCTGGAAAATTCCATAGGTCTCCCTTCTCAGGTTACTCTAGGTTGCTTTAAGTTGACAGTTAAAGCTAAGCGGGATAGGAAACATGCTTGAGCCCATTGAAATACCAGTGGGGACAGTCTGCATGAAATGTGTCCATGATCACCTTTGTTAGCTAAGATTACTGTACATGGAAATGTCTGGAGTGTGAGGAAGTGGAAAGGGATACGTGGTGCTTGCTGTGTACATACCAGCTGATTTTGTAACCTTATCCTGTGTGTTACTAAGTAGCCAGCAGTAGTAATGCCTTTCTTCAGAAACACATACTCTGTTCTCTTTAAAATTATACAAATCTAACACTGTGCAAGTTCTAAATTACACTTCTGTTAGATGCCATACACTTTCAAAAGATATTGTCTATCAACCTGGTTTGCAAAGCTCTTAATGAAGCCACTGCTATTTGAACACATAAAGGTCTGAAGATACCTTGTAGTAAACATGTCAGGCTTTCAACTCTGACAAGATGAAGGTGTCTTATGAGTTGAAAGTGTGAGATACTAATGATAGATGAAAATAAGTGAAAAAGGCCTCAAGTCAAAAGACAAAAGCTGGGATTATTACATATAATTCAGGGGATGGAGGGCTGGAGAGATAGTTCAGCAGTTGAGAGACCATATTGTTCTTCTAGAGGACCTGAGTTTGGTTCCCAGCATCTGTGTGAGGCAGCTCACAATCACTTGTAAGCCCAGAATCAGGGGATCAGAGCCCTTTTCTGGCTCCACAGCTACCTGCATTCAATGTACACACCACACACACACACACACACACACACACACACACACACACACACACTCTCTCTCCATCAAAAAAGTAATTCTACATAATCAAAAGCACTGATGTCACAGACTGCTTTGTAGCATGTATGGGCCCAGTTAAGCCCCTGTGATCACAATACAGGACAGTCCAGGCTAATATCAGGGGCCTTACAGTGACAGTACAATGACAAGATTAAAGAGCAGACATGGGAATAAAAATAGCACATAAGGCCGTAGCTCCCCTGGTAAGAGGGCTTGTTTGACATGCACACAGCCCCGGGTTGCATCCCCAGCAGGACCTGGTAGTGGTAAGAGGGCTTGTTTGACATGCACACAGCCCCAGCAGGACGTGGTAGTTTACATCTGTAATCCCAGCACTGAGGAGATAGAGGCAGGAGCATCAGAAAATGAAGATTATTCTCAGCAACATAGAGAGTCTAAGGCCTGTCTGGGCTACCTGAGAACCCATCCTAAAACAAAACAAGACAAATACCACACAGGCTTTAGTGAGCAGCGAACTTTGTCAGTGACAGCTGCAAAAAGGCCATCATGCATGTGGACAGTGGACAGTGCCATCTGGAACAAGGATTCTAGTTGGAAGCCCTGTGCTTCCACCTGACTGCAGGGGACGTGCAGGTTGACTCCTCTGCTACTACTCATTTTGTTCTTTGGCATTGGTGACATTGCTATGATTATCTGTATACATACATCTCTGAAGCGTCCTTGAGTAATGTGCAGGGATCATCCTAAAGGTGGGACTTGACCTGAGGGAATGCATATTGCTAAATGGGGCTCCAGCAAAATGGCACACTGTGCTCAAAGGAACTTGCTTCCCCAACTCTTTACCGTTTGCTTCCCGCTTCTATTTAGGACAGGATTTCAAAGTCGATTCTTTCAAGGAGAAAGGTGCCTAAATTCCATCCCTTTCATTTTTAGGAGGAAAAAAAAAGTTAGTCCTCGAAGGCTATGTCCTCCAGGATAGTTATAGAGTCTCTCTGGACAGGGGACAGTTGTGGGGAGAGTGCTGGCTAAGGCCCTGCCTTGGGTGTGACACAAATGGGAAACACGGAAAGGTCATCACAGACGAATCTATGAACACAGGTCAGTTTACAGTGTGCTTGGGAAAAGGAAGAACGGTAGGGGTGCCTACGTGGTGAGGTTTGGGCTTGGTAGAGACATTGTAAATGAGTGTTTTGGTGGTTACATGAAACGATGACTAATAAAGACTGTTCCACTGTACAGTTTAAATAAATCAATTATGTTATGTAAAATGTTTCTCAGTGAAGCAGCTACTATAGAGCAAGGAAGGGGATCCCAGGAAATGTCTAAGGAAGAAGGGGAAGGAAGGACACCGTGTGTCCCTGTGCCCTGATTTCTGGCGGCTGTCTTCTGCCTTCTCACGTCTACCAAAGTACAGCGGATGTGAAGATGGCTGAGACCCAGCTTTGCACTCCTTCCTGGAGGACTTTCCAAGCTGTCTGAGAAACCTGTGTTTGCTACACAGCCATCTGCTTCTGCCCAGACTTTTGAGTAAAGAACTGAAAAGAATCTGTGCTCCCGCCAGCTCTGGTCCCCCGGAGAATCTAATCCAGGGCTGACCACAGGGAAAGCACTTGATAGATGCATATTTACTGCTTTCCTTGGTGAGATGGAGATAAATTAAGTATTAACTAAGAAGGCAGTGGCATAGGCCTTATTTCCCAGTACCAATGTCTACTTTTCCCCAGCTGTCAACTCACGCTCTGTAAATGAGGCTGCAGTCCAAGTGCTGGGTGCTTGGGCATGTGGCTTCAACTCCTGACATCTCATTGCATAGAGTGATGTTCTCAGTACTGTTTTCCCTTTCATGCCCGGAAGTACCAGGCTTATTTAGGACTGGGGACATCAGGACTTTAAGAGTGCCACTGGAAGGGGCAAATCCAGGATTCACAGGCTTCCACTTAATTGACAGGAGGTATGAATGCAGGGAAGATGGGAACCCTCAGAAGTACCAAGAGGGTCTCAAGGTCTGGCTTCCCTGGAAGTCTGCCCCTGGCAGAACTCATTTCTCTGCTCCCTTTGACTGAATTTTCTTTCATTTTTGGATTTAAAGTGGAACCAGCAGAAGCAGTGTAGCATTGTAAGCCTCCTGGCCGCTAGGTTCTCTTAAAAATGAGAGTTCAAGTAATTGTTGGTTCCTCAGTCCTCATAGTGCCAACAATTAGAACAATCCAGCCTTCTATCTTACATGGAACCAAGCTTCAAAATTGGGGCATGACGTAAAGATTGCACACAGTCCTGATTGCCCTTTTAAAATCTGCAGTTGCCTGTTAGGTATGGAGTATGGCTTTACATCTGTGACAGTGTGGGTAGGCTGTGCACTACTGAGACAAAAGACAAAATGACCATCCACATTCAGATGTCTGTGCACATGACAGTTCTTGAATCTTCAACCTCACTGGGAGGTTGTGCTTACCTGAGCTAACTCCATATTGTTTTAATACTGAGCCTTCTTAAGCTTACTAAATGCTAGCATGTCTTTACAGAGCTTTAGGAGATCATCCCCCTGTAAGCTAATTGGCCAGGACCCTACACAACAAGTGCTCTGTGAATTTCTGTCCAGTTTCATGGTTTTCTTTTCCTTTTGTCCTCGTGTGTGTGTGTGTGTGTGTGTGTGTGTGTGTGTGTGTGTGTGTTGCAGTATGTGCATGTGTTTATAGGTGTGTGTGTGTGTGTGTGTGTGTGTGTGTGTGTGTGTGTGTGAT
>LR750812.1:133088-164018 GCA_902729485.2 Mus minutoides | reverse complement strand
CTTCAGGGGTCCTTGTCTCCACATCCTTACTTACAGGCACTTGCTGCCATGACTGGCTTTTCAAGTGTCTGCAAAGAACCTGAACTCAGGCCCTTGTGCTTGTGAACCAAGCACATTATCAACTGAGCCATCTCCCCATCCACCACCACCCACCATCCACCACCCACCACTACCACCCACCGCCACCACCACCACCACCCACCACTACCACCCACCACCACCACCCACCACCACCATCCACCACCATCCACCACCCACCATCATCCACCACCACCACCCACCACTATTCACCACCATCCACCACCACCATCCACCACTACCCACCACCACCACCCACCACCATCCACTACCACCACCACCCACCATCCACTACCACCACCCACCACCACCATCCACCACTATCCACCACTATCACCGACCACCACTATCCACTACCACCACCACTATCCACCACCATCACCACCATCCACCACCACCATCTACAACCACCTACCAGCACCACCACAACTATCAACCCAACTTCTCTTCTCTTTTCCTTCCCTCTCCTCTCTTCCCCACCCCCAGGCTAGTTCCAAGTGACAGGGCTCAAGCAATCTTCTAACCTCAGCCTTCTCTAGCTGAGATGACAATCCCACACCACTGTGCCTATTGTATTTTAATCAAGATCTCCGTATTTTAATTTGGATCTTTCTATAAAGATAGTACCTTCCAATCTGTAGGATTTGGGGGGTTGAAGGGTTTTGTTTGGTCGGGGGGAGGGGGAATTTGACAAATATTTAAATGGTATTCTATCCAACAGGTAGGAAAATACACATAATTCTCTGTAGTCCATGAAACACTCTACTAAATTGGACACATTGTAAGCCATAAGACAAACCCTAACTAATAGAAAAAAATCAAAATAATTTCTTAAAACCTATCATACAACAATGAAATACAATTAATTGAACATCATGAAAGGCCACAGAAACTACACAAATACTTGGAGACTAAACAATATACTTTCTAATGAACGGTGGAAAGATAAAGGGGGAGGGAGGACAATAGAATCCAAGCTTATGATTGGTAGTCATTGGTGCACTATAATCACTCAATCATGGACCCCGGGCTCTGTATCCTTCCCAAAGTAAAGCCACTGTGGCTGAAGGACTTCTGCTTTCTTTGCTCCACTTGGAACAATCTCTTGGGCTGGAGAGACAGCTCAGCAGGTAGGGGCACACCATGCTCTTGCAGAGGTCCTGAGTTCAGTTTCCAGCAGCTCTGTGGAATGGCTCACAGCCACCTGCCTCTCCAGCTCGCACTCTGATGCCTCTGGCCTCTGAACACACGTGCATTCATGTGCATCCCCCTGCCCATACACACCTATGCATAACTAAAAGCAAAAATAAATCTTTAAAACTCTCCCTACAGCTACTTGTAGTAAACTTGAATAATGAAAAAGGTTATTCTGAAATGAAACTATTAACTAATTATTGCATTTTCTCTTAACTTTTTAAAAATTCAATCTTAGGAAAGGAGAGGTGCTTCTGTTTGTTTCTACTTTTTCATTGACTTAAATAGGGCACCGATGCAGATTTCAAATGACAGTCGAAAACTGAGGCAAAGGTGGTCTCGAGGCTAGAGCAAATTTTGTATCTGCTCTCACACTGAATTAAAATCTAACTTTTCCAACATAAAAATCTCATGACACAACCTCTTTGGTTTGAGAAAAAAAAAAATAGTCTTTGTGGTCAGGTTTGCTCCCACCCTGAGTGTCAGCCACACGATGGCCATGGGAATTCGGGAAAGAATTGTCAGCTCACAGCGTTGTCTGGAAGGTCAGAGGGGTCTGGAAGCAATGTTTGCTCCTCCTGTTCTCTGTTAGAGAGCTGCTGCATCCGCTTCCAGTGCACCTTTCAACGGAGTGAATGTCATCTGTCCAGCGTCTACACAGTCACACTACTTTGTACAAAAATTCCTTTCTTCAGAGTCCAGTCCAGACCCCAGAAGTTTCCCCTGACTACTTGATTTCATTCATTCTGGGGGATGATAGTTCTAGAACACCCCTTGAACTCCTCCTCCCTCTCCCCTACCTCTCCCCATCCTCTGCCCTCTCCCTATGCCCTGCCTCTTCTTGACTTTCTTCCCCTAACCACAGCCTACACTCTCTCCTGCTGCTTGGTGAACTTTCTCACACTGGTCTGAGCCTGTCTCCATCCTGCTTACATTGCTCTGTGCCCGCCATCATATTCTGTAGCAGCCTTCACCTTGATGTTCTGCTTCTGTGTGTGCCCAGGCTGGCTTGTGTGTGATTCAGAGCACAGGTAGAAGCTTGTGAACCCTTTCCGAGCAAGTGAACCCTCAGTGGGGAACCTCTGGCGTCTCGGCCTTGCCTACAAGTTTCTTTCTTGTCTGGCCTCTCTATATCTGCAGCACTTCTGCAGCTGGAGCTCAGTGTATGAGACTCAGGTTCAACTCCCAGTACTGCATGTATGTAGCCTTCTTCTCCCAGCTGTTCACATGCATCCTGTGACCCTGTCTGTTTCAAATTTGTTTCAGTGGCCCCCTCAGAGAGGGCATGCCTTGTGGCCATATATATTTTTCTTTTCTTTAAAGGTTTCTGCCATCTGACATGCAGCTCAACAAACAGCCTTCCGTGCTCCATCCACACCCTGTGTTCTTCATTCATACTCAGTTCTGTCAAACAGAGCATCCAAGTTCATGTCTCATGCACTGAAGCACAGCTACTTAAATTGTGGCCACTACCTTACATATGGAATTTCTTAACTGAATAGAAGAGACATTAACAATGGAAAGGTAGGTCTAGAGAGATGACTCAAATGTTAAGAGCACTGGCTGCCCTTCCAGACGACCTGGGTTCAATTCCCAGTACCCACATAGCAACTTACAACTGTCTGTAATTGTAGTTCCCGGGAAACCAATGCCTACACAGTAGCACATAACTAATTACTTGTGAGGCCAGCTCCAGGAGGCTCAGACACAACTGGCCTCTGCAGACACCTGCATACAGTCAAATACATGTATTGACGTACATAATTTAAAAAAAATAAATGTAAAAATATTTTTTATTTGCAATAATGAGAGTTTTCTGAAGATGCAGTCACCTTTAAAACCAGATGCATGTCGCTGGTGGTGTGCACCAGAACTGCATACCATAGTCTGCAGTCTTGCAATGTGTATGTGCTGCACTGTGCATGCCTTTAAGGCACCCAGCACCAATGAATACATCCTGAAACACCCCAGCTTGGATTAGAGACTTCCACACACTATGGCCTGCCGTGCTTTTACAGTAGATACATAGTTTCCTGCTCCTATATAAACATAACAGTTCCATTATGGAAAGCAAAGCCTTGAATATTTTCCTACCATCGTTCCTCAGCACAGAAACATCAAATTAGTAAACCATGCTGTGTAAGAATGTTTGGGGTTTTTAGAACATTTGATTTTTTTTTAATTACTGTTTGAGTTGCTGACTTGAATTTCATTTTTAAAAAAATCATTAAGTAAATTTGAGCTTGGGACAGGGGCAGAATTTCCAACAATTGCTGAAATGGCCCTAAACATACATTTATCATTTTGTACTATATGTTTATACAGAGCAGTGTTCTCAGAAATGGCCATTATAAAATCAAAATATCATCAACTCTGAAAAAACTGAAGATATTCAATGACCTGCAATATTATATAGTCTACCAAGACTTAATCTTTACATAAAAATAAATAAGCACTTCTCATTATTATATAAATTTATTTTCATCTCCAATAAATGTTTACAATTATATATATATAATGTCATCTGTCCAGCGTCTACACAGTCACACTACTTTGTACAATATATATATATACACATATATAATTGTTTTAAATAAATGTCTTGACTTATTATTAGGAAATATTTAATTTGCAGACTCAATATTTTTTACTTTATTGGGGGAGTCCAGAAGTGGACTCAGGGACAGGCATGTGTAGAGGACAGTGGACAGCCAGGCCTGGCTTTTCACATAGGTTTTGGGGATCAGAGCTCAGGTCCCCATGCTTGTGCAGCAAGCACTTTACAAGTGGAACCATTCCTGGCCCCCTGTTTTATACACCTATACATCTAAAGCTTCACTAAAAAAACAAAACAACAACAGCAACAACAAAAATGTCTTGTGTGTGAAGGGGTCATGAGTGGCTTAAGCTCTGTGCTGCAGGGAAGGCTGCTGGCTCCAGCAATGCTGACTTATTTGAGATTAAGACTGCGGCATCTTGTACCACTCTGCACCATAGGGATTTGTTAATCTCTTGTTAAAACAAGAGAGATGTTGGAAAGTCTTTTTCCATCATTACATTTCTACCAAAGTCACAAAAAGAAGGTGATGTTTCCTCTTCTCCCTCCTCATCCTCTTCTTCCTTCTCTCCCTCTTTATCATCCTCCTGTTCTTCTCTGTCTCCTTTATGAGACAGGATCCCTATTTGATCTCTATTTGATTCCTTCTCCACCACTCATCATACAAATGGCTTTAACAAGTTAGTTACTCTCTCTGAGCCTCTGTTTTCTCATCGATAAAGGGGGATAATAAACAATGCTAACTCTCTATTGGGCATGGTGGTGCGCCCCTTTGATTGTAGCACTTGTGAGGTGGAGGCAGGTGGATCTCTGTGAGTCTGAGGCCTGGTCTATGTATAATAAGTTCTAGGCCATCCAGCACTACATAATGAAACCCCATCTAAAAAACAGCAAGCAGCTAATTCTATATTACTAGTTTGAAATTTAAATGAGAAAATTGTATAACTGAATAAATATACATAATGTTCAATAAGCAATGGTGATTATTATAAGGACAAGATATCAGTTCTTAAGCTATGGCTTTAATAGCAGGTGTTTGCCAAGTAAAGAAAAAACAAATTTCACTTTGAGAATGAGATGGTGAAGAAATCATATTTTTGTCTAATCTATTTTGTTCATCTCTTATAATTAAGCTATGATAGTAATCCTTTATCTACAAAATGGATAAATTCTTGATTATGTAGACTTGCTCAAAAACTCATCATTCAAGATGGGATGAGTTTCCCCTTAATATCATTCTCAAGCAAGATTAGATTCTAATGTGGATTTAATTAATTCTAAATTGAGTGTCCTGATTGAATGCTCATGATTGAACAAAACATGAGTCAAAGTTGTTGCCCCTTTCAAAATATCACTGAGAAACACCTGTCAGGATATCAGAGGGGCCTCCCAGAATATCAGCCACAATAATAATAATAGCAGGGCTGGAGCAGGAGTCCCATTGGTAGAATGCTTGCTTTGCCTAGCTCACATGAAGCCCTGGGTTTGGCCCCAGAACTATATTAAACCAAGCATATTGATGCATTGCAATCCCAGCACTAAGGACACAATCAGGAGAACCATCTCAAGGTTATCCTTGGCTACGTAGCGATTCAGAGGTATCCTGTGATACACGGGAGCCTGTCTCAAAAAGATGGAGATGATGTCTCAAAAAGATACATGATGATGGAGAAAGAGGAGAAAAGGAGAAATAAAGGAGAAAGGGGGAAGCAAAAGGAGAAAAAGGAGTAAGAGAGAGGAAGAAGAGGAGGAGAAGACTTGGAACAGGGTTCCAGGTAGTCCGACTCTCTACCCTCACAGAAGAGTAAGACATATATGTTGTTCTTGTCCTTTGCAAGAACAATGTTCTCACTAAAGACCAGCATACTCCAGGCCACTTTCTAGAGCATCCTTCCCTGGGTCACTCATCAGCATGTATCCTCAGTAGGGTAGGAGGAGCTCTGTGTAGCACTGCATTCTAGACCAGAGTGCCTACTGGAGAGCTATTCCTATATATCCTTTCCTCCCAAAGCCCTCTCCTACCCCTCATCACCCTCTGTACTGTCTTCATAGTCCTCACTGCATGAAACTATCCTGTACCTTCCTGGACTTTCTAGCACCAAGTGGCTTCCGAGAACACAAATGTGCTCACTGCACATCACTCATCACTCCATGTCCAGCCCAGCACAAAATGGCGGCAGTGCTCAGTATATATGTGAATGAAGAAAGTATGGAAGGAAGGAGAGCTGGTAATGCTGTGGGCCACCCTTTCACACTACACCTAAGTCTGTCCCCCTGACTCTGCCTTCTAAGTTTACTCAGCGTATCTCACTCTGAGAGCCACGCCTCCTATTCTGGGCACTTGGCCCTCAGGGAAACCTCCCTCCCTTTACCATGGCTTCTGCAGGTGGTCACTGTCATCTATTACAGAACCTATTCAGACCTCAGAGGGTGATTTCCTCTTTAACAGGGCTTCCAAGGCCATCTCATCATGATCTTGTGTCACTAATTTTGCTGGGCAACGTGAAGCAGAGGTACTGATGCCATGCTTAATGGATCCATCTGGAGGAAACGTGCTGTTACTCTCTGCTGTGTGGATGCTGAAAGCGCCTTTCAGTCATCTCCTCAATCCACCCTTCACCATGGAAGAAAAACAGAGATAAATGCCAGGCTACAAGAAGCAAACTGAAGAAAACACTCAGGCTCCTAAACTCTTCATCCTCCCCACCAGCATCCACGATGCCCAGATTTAGCAAGCTGATCTGATCTCTTCTCAAATTCCTCCTTAAATACATTCTAAAGTCAAATGCCATTTATTACATTTCCCTGCAAAGAAACAGACAAAAAAGAGATGGGCTTTTGTTGTTGTTGACACAGCAATAATAGAAACGAGACCATGTTTCTGTTTTATGAAACCTCAGAGGGTAATTCATTGAGATCTTGACACTCCATATCAGCTAATCACCTCTGTAGCGAGATACTTGCTTTGGCTCCACCAGCCCCACACACAGACCTGGCTGCTGGCGCTTGCCAGAGCCCATTGTTAGGTGAGGGTGCTTTCAGCGCCTAAGGCGGGATCTGGCAAGAAGAAGCGGCACCTGTTTTATTGAAAGACATCTTCATATTTCATTTCCTGAAAGAGAAATGTGAGCGCAAATGTCCTTAGGAGATGATTATCATACATCAAGATGTCCATCCCAAAAGCCATCACACCAGCTGCCTCATCGCACAGGAGTCACCCAGAAGGAAGGTAGCAGATGGAGCCTTGGAAAATAAATTTGTGAACTAAGTGTTAGCCTGCTCCCAGCCAATACATACACAGGTAATTTGAGTTACACCTACTTCCTAGGAAACGATATTCATGCTTCAGAGAGGACCTACATGTCCCTTGCTGCCCAGGCCGGGTCTGTAAACCTACATAAGATACACTGCTTCAGCCCAGAGATTTTTATGCATCAACTTAATAGAACAAACTGAGCACACAATGTCACTTGACACATTAATATCAGTTCCCTGGTGTCAGGGGAGACATTAAAGTAGGGGACTTTTCCTCTCTACTTTTCAAAAATTGGAACAATCTTCCCAGCAGTAGGATCTGGTGGGTACAAAATCCATAATGTTTAGCAACTCAGGTACAAAGAAATGATATCAGAAATCCAGATTGTTTCACTACTACACACACGTGTCTATCTACGGATAATATCGGTCTTCTAAATTCTCGCAGATTGATTTACTTCCTATCTAAAATCCTCATGTGGCTGCTTTTCCTAAAGCTGTGTATGTGAGTTGCTCCATGAGCCCCAGTTGAAGCTTCCATGGGGACCAATGGTGAAGAATGTCCATAGCTCTGGGCCAGACTCCCTCAGTTCAATCAGGTCTTCTTTCCTGGGTTCTCAAGTCAGATTTCTATGAAAGATTTTCAACAAGGAGTTTTTAGACTAAGAAATCATTTGGGAAGGACTTGTCTTAGTTTGTTGTTATGTTGCTATTGCAGAACACCACAGACTGGAGAGTTAATAAAAGAAATTCATTTCTCCTATTCCTAGAGGCCAGCAAATCCAATATCATGCAAGTTGGGCATCATACAGATTCTGAGTCCATGAGGATCCTTTTGTACCAACACTCCATGCCCAAGGACAGTGACTGATAACAGTGCCTAGTGATTATATTGAAATTATGTCAGAAGGAGGGTGATGATGTGTAATGGCTGAGAGTCATTTGTGTTGTGCAGTGCTGTTACTGGGGAGACGTGAATAACTATCTACTCACCTCAGTTAAGGAACCAACAACAGACCAAAGTCTACTAAAGCCCGACTTGGTCAACTGATGAGTTTATTGGGGCTGCTTAGTTAAGTATGGGTAAGGAGGTTCCTGTTGGAGCATGGAAGATTCAAAGGGCTACTCCAACCTGGATGATGATGCACAAAAGCTGGAACCCTGGAGCTCTCAGATGATTGGCAAGTGTAATCTTAGCCAGGGTTTCTATTCCTGCACAAACATCATGACCAAGAAGCAAGTTGGGGAAGAAAGGGTTTATTCAGCTTACACTTCCACATTACTGTTCATCACCAAGGAAGTCAGGACTGGAACTCAAGCAGGTCAGGAAACAGGAGCTGATGCAGAAGCCATGGAGTGATGTCCCTTACTGGCTTGCTTCCCCTGGCTTGCTCAGCTTGCTTTCTTATAGAACCCAAGACTACCAGCCCAGAGATGGCACCACCCACAAGGGGACCTCCCCCCTTGATTACTAATTGAGAAAATGCTTTACAGCTGGATCTCGTGGAGGCATTTCCACAACTGAAGCTCCTTTCTCTGTGATAACTCCAGCCTGTGTCAAGTTGACACACAAAACCAACCAGGATAGCAGGCATATCAACAGGCTGGAGAACTACCTCTCTTCACCAGTCTTTACTTTTAGAGAGGGATAGGCTTTGTGAATCTGGTAAATTTCGGGGACTTCCTAAGACTTATGAGTTGTTTACTTCTGAGTCTCAATGAGATTCCTTTAGAATTTCCAGTCTTAAGCTTCTCTCTAAAATAGAATATTTGAACACAGGGTAAATTGTCATGAAATAACTTGTCTTAAAACTGTACCTGGTTGATCAGATCTTGTCACATTGTATTCATGATGTATCTTGGCCATTTATGCAATACCATCTCAGCAAAAGTAAGAACAAGGAATAAGAGGACAGGAAAAAACAAGCGAGTGTCAAACAAACCCACTATTGTGATAATGACATCTGTCCTTTCATGATGGAGTCCTCATGATTGTTCACCTCCTCACGGTCCCACTTTGCACTGAAGACTAAATTTTCTTTCTTTCTTTCTTTCTTTTTTTTTGACTAAATTTTCAATTCACAAACTTTGGGGAATGAGTTGTAGGATGCCATGCAGGAAAGTTCTTCCATGTTCTTTATCCCATCTACCTCTCTCATTCCCCCAGAACATCCATTACAGCAGAAAACCAAGAAAGACCTGCCTCAACCTGGCCAATGGTGAGAAAGCTGTCCTCTGACTTCATTCACATGCTAAACATGTGCATGCCCACACTCAGTAAGCACATACATACATACATACATACATACATACATACAATTTAAAATGTCATAATTAAGTCAGTAGTTTTTTATAATTGATATAACTTCATCATGGTTCATTATGCATAGTATCTAAGATCTTATACAATTTGGATTCTCTTTTCCTTTAGTTGGTCTATGGGTGTTTTAAAATGGGTCTAACTCTAATTTATCTGGGCATGGTTGGTACAATTTTAGGCAATGAGTGTGACATACCCATTTTGCCCATCATTCTCCACACTTTATCATCTATCAAATTGTCATATAAAAATAGGGTTATCTCAGCATACCAGATTGACCTGAGTGGCTCTATACCTCTGCTTCTGCACCAACACCTTGCTATTTTAATTATCTGTGCTTTGTAATCTATGACATTTGTAGTCCTAGCATTCCCCTCCCAAGGAATTATCTCAAATAATACTATCCTCTTTTTTGAGAATGTGATCTGTGAGTACCGTGAGGATATCAGCTCCACCGCTTCCTCTCTTGCCCCCAACTCCTTCAGTGCCCACCCTCCCCACTCCCTCTCAAATCTATGACCTCTTGTTCTTTAATTATTATCACTATACACACGCAAACACACATATGCGTGCATATGAATATATAAATACAGCCTGCTGAGTTCATTTAATGCTGCTTGCATATATTTGCCTTTAGAGCTCACCACTTGAGACTGAATAGTCCATCAGAAACTCGCCCCTAAAAACTGGTTCTCCCTCTCTTAGCAGCCATAATTGCCTGTAGTCTCCATCTATGGATGGGGTCTTGGGAGATTTCTCCCATCTACAGTGGCACGTCCACTAGTGTTGTCACTGTGCTGGTCTTATTCAGGTGACCATGGTGTTAAGATTCCATGTGTGCAGCTCCTTGTCATATATAGAAGATACTATCTCACAAGGGATATCCTTGTCCTCTGGCTCTTAGTGACCTGAGCCTCAGGTGTAGGGGTTTTGTGTTGTAGCCATATCAACTGGGTTGTGCCCTCCACAGTTAGTTGGTCTCTGAGGTTTGACCATTTGTGAATTGCTGTAATTCTCTCTCTCTGTTGCAAAAAGAAGCTTCTTTGGTGGCAGGTGGGAGCTCTGCTTATCAGTGGATACACGTATTTAGAAAGCAGTTGAGAATTATAATGGTTTGAGAAAAATGGCAGTAATAAGTTCTCTTCTAGGGTACGTGACCTTACCAGCCATGGATGGTTGACTAGGTTTACAGAACCAAGCATGAATTCTCTCCTGCTGAGTGGGCCTTAAGTCCAATTAGAAGGCTGTTGGTTACCCCCAAGATAAAAGTACCTCAATGTACCCTTGAGTATATCTTGACATGGTGATAATTTCTGTGGTTTGTGGGCTTTATGCTGGGAAGGATTTTCTTCCTTGGCAGCTTGCACAGCATTTTCTGGACTAGGAGACCTAGTCCTCAGAGAAGCTTCCTGTAAGTTCTACCTTGATTCCTCCAAGTCCTATATCCAAACTGTTAGGTGTCTTCAGGGATCGGGTCCTACCTTCAAGTTCTGGAAGGTACCCAAGGACTATGGCAATAATTTTTATTGTTAGTGGAATCTTTTGGACTCCCCAGACCAACAGTTCAAAAGGAGGTTTCTCATGGCTGTAAATGGAGCTTTTGTTAGATCGCCTATGGCTCTTGTGGGGACTGGGAGTGTGCATTATATTTCTAAGTTGCATAACTTCATTTAAGTTATTTATAAGTCTATAGCCCTGTACTTAGGTAAGTCTAAATAAAGCTAAGATGTTTCCCTATGGCTTTTTTAGTCACCCTTAGAATTCTTATCCCTCATCCCTACTTCTCTTTCCATATTGCCCTTCCTCTCTTTTTCCAGATAACTCCCCTCCCCCATTCCTCTTTCATAGCACCTGTGTTCTACTCTTCCCCCTGCATTTACAATAGAAATTCCTCACCTGGAGAAGGTTTTCCCAAATATTTTTTTTATACTCTTGACATTTTGCTTGTATAACCAACATTAAAATGATGATGTTGTTGAGTTCTTTGAAAAGTGATGATTTTAAAAATCTATTCTCTCCATAATTCTTAAGTCGCTGTATGCACTCTTAGAACTTTGTATTCTTATATTACTGAATGTGTTTATTCTGTTGCCCTACTTAGCTTTTCTGATGCTGTATAAACACTAAAACTAAAGTAACTCAGGGGGAAAGGGTTTGTTTGGCTTAAAGCTCACAGCCCATCATGAAAGGAAGCCAGGTGCAGGAGCTCAAGGCAGGGATGTGAAGGCAGGAACTGGAGCAGAGGCCATGGAGGAGTGCTGCTTACTGGCTTACTAACTCTGGCTTGCTCAGTTACTTTTCTTATGCAGCCCAGGACCCCATGTCCAGGGATGGTACCATGTGTAGGAGGCTGCAGTACATCAATTAGCAATTAAGAAAATGTCTCTTACACATGGCCCTGGACCAATCTAATCTGATTCTTCAGCTGACATTCCCTCTTTCCAGGTAACTCAAGGTATATGTCAACTTGGTATCAAACGCTATGACATACAAAATAACTATAATGTATGATAATATATTGCATATAGCAATGATGCTGATTTTTAAATCTTTTGATAGTTTTTCTTTATGGTTTTGCAATACAAAGTTGTGATGATATTTATATTTATTCTGCCTATATTTTGAAGTGAAATTTTTAATTCCATTGTTAATAAATTATTTAAAATAGGTCTCTCTACGCTAAGCCAGTAAATTATTTTACTTGAAGAATTTCTCTTCCCGATGTTTGCTATGCTATTAATGGATTACTTAACCTGATGTTAGTGTTAGAATGTTAATCTTTTTTAGTTATTTTTGCATTCTTGAAATAATCTCCATTAAGGTCAAGTTTGTCACAGAGAATAAATCAAATTGGCTTGGTAGTTCTGTTTCATAGGAGTTAAAAGGATTTCACTACTACTCTGATCTGTTCGTGTGTGTGTGTGTATGTGTGTGTGTGTGTGTGTGTGTGTGTGTGTGTGTGTAATATTTTTATCAGTTATTGGCTAAATAGAATGCATTAATTCCATTGTCTCAGTCAACATATTTAACATCTCACTGTGGAGTAGCAGTCATGTTACTGAGCATTCTAGTCAACTAGCATGTAAGAAGTTATATATGGTATTCCATGAAGGTAACTTAATACTTTTGCATATTTCATACATAGAATCAGACATAAATTTTCATACAGGATCCACACTAATTTATCTATGTGATTTTGACAATGTGACTTGACACCTGACACCACCTGCCACATACAGCTTTCAAATTATATAACAGGGCTCTTACAAGAATTGTAATAGTGAATATGGAGTTGTTAGCGGTGCTGACCTTCAATAAACAGAAGGCAATGCTGTGTGTCCCAGTGTTGTTCATTTGTCTTTCTCTATTATCCTCTAATTATATTTGCGTGAGAGGTCCATATTTCCATAGTCTTTTGAATGTTTTCAGAAGCAACAGCTAATCAGTGAGATGGTAATCGCTTTTGAAGAAAGAGCTCCCATTCTGGAAGGCCAGTGTGTGAGCTTGATTGGTGAGCCATCACAAGATAGCTTTGGGCCCTGAGAAATGACAGAATTGGCAGCGAACCTACTACACTCTCCTTGCCAAGTGGGGCATGAAGCCCTAGACCCGTATTTATGATCAATGAACACAGACTCCAGCGCTTAGGAGGACTGCTTTCAGGGGCTCCAGGGAGTGGGAAGTTGACCAACTGGCCCCCCAGTTGTCTTGCTGAAGCATCCAAGTCTATGTAGCCAGAAAACAGAGATGCTGACAATCACTGTGACCCTGGCTGAACCAAGCTTCAGAGCAGGACAAAACGGCCTTTGTTCCTCCTTTTGAAATGGGGCCTAATTATGTTTCATTAATAAATGAAGTTCTGTGGCCAAATAGGGAAAACACTGTAGAAAAAAATATACAGCCTTAAAATGCCGTGTGTAGAAAAGGCTTGGGAGGTTTTGAGAAGAAAATCTGAGTGCTGAGCTGAAGCAGAGCTTCTCACCTCTTCTCTTGTCTCTCTCCCCATGTCTCCTTAAATATGTTAAACTCTTCTACCTAAGGTTTAATTTTTGCTCCTTTGTGATATATTTCTGTTTAGATTATATCATTTAGAGGGAAAAAATGCCACATCAAAACCATCATTAATCCATTTATTAATGTTAACAGAAAAAAAACACCAACCCAAAAGATTGACAGTGGCTATTAATCAAAATGTTTTTTGAGTGCTTTATATGTACAAAGCATTCTGGTATATGCTATGAAAGAATAAGAAACAGTCTATCCTCAAAGGTCTTTTGATCCAGATGGGGAAATAGCCAAGCAATTGACTAGCTGTCATACAAGAAATATTGAAATGAATACTATAATTAGTTAACAGGTCACACCCTGGATCCATTGGGTGAACACTGTTTTCCTAAGCAAGATGCATTAGGCGGCATCTTGGATACAACTAAACATGTCTTCCCTCAAATGTTTTAAGTGAACCAGCTACACCAGTGTCCTCTGCCATCAGATGCCAGCTGCTATAAGTTATCCATCAGACCCATGTGTGCACACAAGCATGCAGCACACTCTTGCCAATGCATATGTGGTTTCTTTCCTATCCTTCACTGGGTCTGTCCCCACATTCCTGTTTAAGAAGTTTCTCTGACTCTGGTTTGATGTGTGGCTTCACACTGTTGTTGATCTTGTGTTCTTGTTGTTGTTGCTGCTGCTGATGATGATGGTGATGATGATTTAATCCTGACCTTGATTTTTTGTGGTTGATTGGTTGGTTTTAGTCCTTTCTTTCATCTTGTCTTGGTAGAAAACTCTCAGCTTCAGTTCTCCACTGATTGGGCCCCATCCCTAGGCAGACCAGACCTTGCAATGGGAAAACTGTTGGAAGAATCCCACTTGTAACTCACGGAGGAGTCGTGGAGGTAATGCAGGTTCTTCCTGCTTGTTGACCCTCGAAGAAGAAACACTTCAGAACAGAAATGTGGCCTGCTTGGACAGGTGGCCCACTTCATTCCCAGCTCGTGGCTAGAACGGAGGACGCTGATTCTATTGAGAGCTCAGAGGCTTTCCTGTGGGTGCTTCTGTGTTCAAAACCACTAAAGGTTAAAAAACAAAACACAAAACCCTGGTGGGTTTGCAGAGAATTCCATACACCTGAAACTGGTAATGGTCTTAGATATCCTGAGGACCATGCTGGCTTTCTAGGAAGCAAAGAGAAGTCAGAGGAGCCCTGCCACAGTAACCCCTACTGTTAATGTTAACCTCAGTAACTGCAGACTGTGCTGAGTCAAATCCCAGGGGACCTCAGAGGGCCACCTGATGATGACAACCAGGGACACCATTCTCTGCTGGAAACTTCATTAAGGAAGTCAGAGCGTGGCCTTAAACCCACCCCCAACTTCTTGTCCCTGTCACAGAAACCTCTTGAGAGATAAATGGTCATTGGTGGTATTTGTTGGAATGCTTAAATGGCGCAAATAACAGGAAAACCAAAAGTGGCTTGGACAATATGGATTCTCACTGTCTCAGGGAAGGAATCTATGAGTCATGAATCTAAGGTTGGTTCAGTGGCTTTCCGAGGCTGCCCAGTGCTAAGGCACAAGCATCTTTCCATTCTGCCTTTGTTTGTCTGTTTGTGGCAAGGATTCTCTGTGTAACAGAGTCCTGACTGTCCTGCATGCACTTTGTAGACCAGGCTACCCTCGAACTCACAGAGATCTGCCTGCCTCTGCAGCCAGAGTGCTGAGATGAAAGGCATGAGCCACCACACACAGCCCCCATTCTGCCATTTTTAATATATCACCAATGGTTTCTATTGAGGCCACAGTTCCAGCCACACACAAAAGTAGTGTAACACATTGTTGCCCTATGTGAACTGGATGGATTCCCCTCATTCTTCAGGGGCTATCAGTCAGGGTGTTTATGATGTTCAGCTGACAGGCTGATCGTCGGAGTCTAAGATGGCATCTTTTGTGTCTGTAATCTTGGAGGGGTCTCTGGAAGACTGAACTTCCGACTAAAGTGCCCTCACATGGTGTCCTTCAAATGGTGGTTTCAGAAAATCACACTTGGAAAAATAGCTTGAGGTTCCTGATGACACCATAACAAGAGACAGAAAACAGAATCAGTGTCATAAGGCACAGACCCAGAAGCCAGCCAGAACAATCCCAAGCCCACAGAGAGCAGCAGACCCCAGAAGCTCACTGGTCTTCAAATTTAGCCAAGTCAGCGAGCTCCAGATTCAATGACAGACCCTGTTCAAAACCAAGATAAAAGATGACCCCTGACCTCCACATGCACATGCAGTCATACTTACATGCTTCTCACACACGTGATGGCCTCGAATACACATGCATACATATATACATGCATTCTTCTTTTTTTTTAATCTCACAAAGAATTAATAGAAAAATTTGGCTTTTAGAGAGATTAACAAAAAAGAAGTATCTGATGAGGCGCCCTACTCTGAAATTCATAGACATAAAGTTGACAAAAACAAAATAACAATCAATCATCCTGGGAAAGAGAGAATCTCAACACTGAGAAAATGTCTCCCTCAGGTTGGCCTCCGGGCGAGTCTGTGGGTCATTGTTTTTGGTTAATGATTGAGTAGGAGGATGGTACAACTCCAGGCACGAGGGCCAGGGAGGCAGAAGAAAGCAGGCTGAACAAGCCACGAGGGGCAAGGCAACAAGCAGTGTTGTTCCTTCATGTCCTGCTTCAGTTCCTGCCTCTGGTTCCTGCCTTGAGTTCCTGTTTTAGCTCCATAGAGATGAACTGTGAGCTGTGAGGGGAAGTTAACTCTTTCCTCCCCAAGTCAGTTTTGATCCGTATCTTTTCACAGCAGCAGAAGGTGAACGAGGACCAAACCCACAGAAGAATTGGCTGCTTCAAGTAATAAGCTAAGCAGTTTGGTGGGTAGCTATAGTTGTTATTTTCTCGTTAGTGACAAAATATCTCACAGAAGCAAGTTAAGGAAGGAAGGACTAACTTGAGGTCAAGAAGAACATCCCATCATCGTGGGCAAGGCTTGACAGAGAAGGCATAACAGAATTCCTAGTGATGGGAGCCTGTGGCCAGGATTCTGCACATCTCAGCAGACCAGGAACAGTGATCCAAATGTAAAGCAGTCTGTAACATTCAAGGCTCAACCCCACCATCCTACATCACCAGCTGGATCTGAAACATTCGAAAAGCTCCCCTCCCCCAAAAAATGGTACTGCCAGCTGGGGACAAAGTGTTTTGTGTACACCCCATTGAAGCTACCTCACTGGTCTTTCAAAGAAGGTCTTTAAAGAGGACCTAGCCATAGTTAAAGGCAGTGCAAGGCAACCATTACAATGAGAAAAGTCTCACAACATTGACCCAACCTGACCAACCAGCCTCACCTGCCAAGGGTCCCGGTGAAGCCCTTCCATAGGTGTTTGCAAGGATTCCTTCTAGTTTTGAGACGCTCACTGGTTCTCTTTGCTGCCTGCTCACAGCAAGTTAGAAGGTTGCCTTGCTCCCATCCATGCTAACCCTTCATTAGGGAAGACCCCACCCCCACCCCCATGTCTGTCCAACAAGGCTCAGAACATGTATTCCCTCGGGTCTGAAAGCAGCTTTAATGCTGTCTGCCTTCTGTATTAGAGTGCTGAGCAAACTTTTATTTAACAGAATATGTTCCATTGCTTTAAAGAAGGATTGATAGCTATTGGCTTAGGAGACTCCTTGGGCTCCGCACACAGCCAGCTTTTGCTCTCTCGTATAGTTTTACAACTATTTTCAAGAAATAAATAGTCTTTCTGTCAGCTCTTGGGGGATGATTTTAATAATATGTTTGGGGGAATATTTGAACTAGAATAAGAGCACTATGTCTCGGAGTTCACTTATTTATTGTCGAATCTCCTCAGCTTTGGTATTAACACAAAAAAGAAGCACTTCTCTTTTGCTGGGCAGATGGGACAGAAGGGCAGAAAATACATGGGTTCTTCCACTCAAATAAACTTCGGTTTAAATATCATTTCTGTCACTTACAAGTCCGATGATATTGAGAGGCACATTGTCATCTCTGGCTCTCCCTTTTCTTGAGCATAAAATAAAGAAAATGTGGGGCTCAAAAGTTGGCTCAGCAGTTCAGAGGACCGAGATAGGCTTCCCAATGCAACATCCTTTCTCTGCTTCCATGAACACCCAATTGCACATGGTGCATGTGCGTGCACCACACACACACACACACACACACACACACACACACACACACACACACATACACACACTATAAAATAAAATGATAACAATAAAAAAAAACTTTAAGTAAAATAATGATGATGATGGTGATAAATAATAATTTCTGCAAGATAGTACTGCTGTGAGAGTTTAGCTGTGAGGACTATTTACTATAGGACTACTACTTGGAAATCCCTTCAGACTTGAGTGCAAATTCTCCACCAGGCATCATTGCAAATCAGCAGCTCTAGTCCTGGGCCTGGCAATCTACTTTAACAAGCCCCCATGGAGATTCCATACACCCTGAGCTCAGAAATGGAAAAGGTGATTATCCATCTACATGGCCTTCCCCTGACAACGCATGCTGACATGGATGCAGATACATCCTCTTCCATTCCTTTAATAACAGCCCTAGAGTCACCACTGATGTGCAAGCCATGGCTCCAGGCTATCCCTTACTCGGGAAAGCCAAATATCTTCTCTGCTCCCTGTTCCGGACCCAGTGCTGCTCTCTGGGGGTCTGTAATCTCACCTGTGTCATCAGTTTAGGAAATAACAAGTGAGAATCAGCCCATCACCCTCAGGCCAGCATCTCTCTCACTTGTCACCATGTATTCCCATCTGTCTTGCTGATAAAATACAGTTCCTTGAGGGTAGGAACTATGTCTTAATCATCTCTATGTCCCTTGCACCTGATGCATTTGGTAGACACCTAATAGCGGGTAGCAAATGAATGGAGTGTCAGCTCCGAGTCAGAGGAGCATTTGTTCCTGAAGCAGTCAGGTATTAGGCATGCTGTGGTACCCGCTATAATTCTGGTCCTGATGACAAGTAGGTAACAGAGGTGCCTAGAGACCACTGAAACATACTTGAGCCCCCTCCACCCACCGGCTCTGTTCAGCGCCACAAGGAACACTGTGTGACAGACTCTCCATAGATCAGAGCCGCATTAAAAGCAGCCTAGGAAAGCAAGTTGCGAGGGTCCATTTCTTTCCTCTGTCATAATTTGTTTTCCCAGTTGCCAGAGAGGTTGAAATGAGCTCTGCCGGTTGACAATTTGGATAGAATAACTTTTCTGTCTCATGAATTCTGAACAGCTGAGGACCGAACTCTACTCCGGGTTATTAGAAAATGAACAAAGCCCTTAGAGGGATAGGTGGAGGGATAGGGGATAGCCGAGCATGGTCTCGGCTGAGGATGAATTCAGCTCTGCTCTGAGGCTGACTCTGAAGTTATTCCTGCCTTCCAGGTCTTTCTATGCTGGCTGTGTACACAAAGTTACCTTGCTCGCCACCCTTTCCCACCACCCAGGGCCTCTGTGCTGGATCCATTCATCTAACCCACTTAGACGAGCCAGGATGAATACAAATGTCCTCTTGCAGACATTAATTTATGGAACCTTCCTATTCTCATTGCAATGTCCCCTCCTGCCACAGTCCCATCTGCTTTATTGAAAAGCAGCAGGAAGCTCATTCTTCATGAGAAAAGTATAAGTTAAATTCAGACTATCGGGGGAAAGTTGTCCTGGTTACAATTTTTCTCTAAATCAAAGTGCACAGTAGGGGTTGGGTTAAGATAGAAAGCCCCTGTAATAAGAACAGCAGATAGCACCTGAGAATGGGACTGGGGACCAGGGCAGAAGCTGGGGATTAAGCCTTGTGATCCTGGGATCTGACCTCTGAATAGGTGCTGGCCAGACTCCAGTCACCATACCTAGAATGTGTTCCTTCAAGTCACACGACATACTGGGTGTCCTTTGATAGATTTGGGCAAAAGAATATAGATAGAAACTAGTGGTCTTTATGGTCTCTTATTGAAGAAGAAGAAGAAGAAGAAGAAGAAGAAGAAGAAGAAGAAGAAGAAGAAGAAGAAGAAGAAGAAGAAGAAGAAGAAGAAGAAGAAGAAGAAGAAGAAGAAGAAAAGAAAAAACAGCCAGAGGAAAAGTCTCCTCTGTCATCCAAGGGAGGAAAGAACATGACATGACTTCAGGCTTTGATCTGCAAGGCAAGACTAGCCCTGTAATGGAGGTAGATACATTTGACTTTAACTCCATAGTAGTAGCCATTAAGACCATCTAGTCAACCCCTTTTTCTTTGTCTGTACACTTGCTGGGAAATCTAGTTTCTATTATAGCTTCTCAGTGTTGGTATAGGACTATAATCCTAGCTCTTAAGAGCCTGAGGCAGGGAGAGGACCCTGGGATCAGCTTGAGCTACCATAGTGAGTTCAAGGCTTTCCTGTTTCTCATAGTTGGGCATGTTTTCTACATCAGAATGTTTGGGAACCCTGAGCTACTTCCTCTGGTAAATCTCCTCATACCTCAAAATCTACACACTGAACCGTGAAGGGAGAGGGCACACTAGGCCTGGACCAGCCAGTGTCTTTGGTAAAAAAGCTCTTGAATTCAACCTTGGAAAAGGGATTTTTATTCCCATCTTCAGGGATAAGGTAAATAACAACTGTAGTACTCGTTTGAGTCCTTAGGAAGGTGACATTGTTGGACTTTTCTAAGCAATGCTTTGAAATGGTTTTCTTCCTTGGCTTTTAAAATTTTTTGTGCATTATATACTTGAAGAGGTATTCACACTTGCTGGTGATAGGATATGCAAACTTGACAAGATATGAACTCTGACCTTAAGAACATCCATAATATAACATCATAAGATATAACTAGAAGTACTGCATTACAGATCTATGACTTACAGGTAATTTCTGTCATTTAAATATGCTGGTGAGCTGACGGCCAAATTGGATTCTTAAGAGGAAAACAATTTCTCCTGCATTAAGAGTTATTACTTTAATTGAGTAGTATCTGGCTCTCTCTGTGGTGATGTTAACATTATTAGCCATCTTGGTGAGATTCACTGTACTGTTTCCAGAGAAAGTATAGCTCATTAAATGGACACAGGATTAAAGCAGGGGAAAAAGCTTTGAGCCTTTCACTGGATCATCATGCCAAGGTCAGGACCACTTCATTGTCCTGACCTTGAAAAGGAACAGAAGACCTGGCCTGGACTAACTGCTAAATTCAAAGAATTCTAAGAGAAAGCCTTTTGTCCAGTGCACGAAGCACTGGGTTATCTCAGCAATGTGTTGTTCTGAAAATTAATATTCATTAATTCATTTGTTCCATTTACCTAATTATCTACTCAGTCAGTGAGTGAGTCAGCACTCTTTGTACCTGCCTGACCCTGAGAATGGCAGGACTGGGGCTCCTGAAGCTGTGGAGACATCCTGAGATGTGTTGTCCTGTGAACGCAATCAGGAGCTCGCTCAGTGACGACGGCACAGTGGCCAGAGCCCACCTCAGAGGAGAACACTTGAACCAGCACTGTGGGTGGGAAGGACAGATGCCGCCTTTCCTCGTGGGCTATGTCATCCTGTGGGGTTTTGTGCCTGCTGCACTTCCTCGGTCACAGTCACAAGCCAGGTCTCATCAGGCTGTGGTGAGTAACTGGAGACATGACACCACAGGGGACCTGGTTAGGAAATCAGTGTCCTCACAGGTCACACCTTCCTCAAGTGTCCTAACATCTTGAGACACACACGGAGCTTTCTCTCTGCCGTCCCACTGAACAGAATCACTGTTTTAAACTGTTCATTTCTGCACCTAGAAATGTCAACGCAGTCTTTCTGAGGTGGGGCTTTTATGCGTATTTTTCTGTGTGGCTGGAAAAAAAAACAATTGGCAAAAGCAGCAGCTTGAAGGAGGAAAGGTTCCTTTTGGCTCAGAGTACCGGAATCGGAAGGAGGGAGGGCCACAGTTCATGTGGTGTCTTCCTCTGTCATTCACACTTTATGTTTTTAAACAGAGTCTATGACAGGGCAGAAGTAGTAGGACTTGAACTCAGGTCCTCTTGCTTTCATAGTTAACACTCTCACCCGCTGAGCACATCTCCCCAGCCCTTGGATTTAAGAAACAAAGTGTGATTAAAAATAATAATAATAACAAGTTCTCAGCTCACTTTCTCCTTTTTTATTCAGTCCAGAACCCCAGTCTACGGTATGATACCAACCTCATTTACTGTGTGTCTTCTCACCTAAGTAAACCTGCTATAGAAACTCCCTCTCAGATATGCACAGAGATTTGCCTCCTGGGAGAATCTAGATCCTGCCAAGGTGATGATCTGTATTAGCCATCACTGAGTCTGAACACAAGTAGACTTTGAAATTAGGGAGAGAAAATAAATGTATAATGTGTGCCCATTTCTATGAGACAGACACCCCTACCTTGTCCAGTTTCAAGCTGCTGTGACATCACTGAAGGCAGAGTGGGGGTAAAGGCATTTACAGTCATCACCTGTCATGAGCCAGATATGTCCATCCAGCCCATTTCAGCCCCACCCACCTTTATGGACCCCTGGCACCCAGCAGACTCCTGTTCCCGAAGCAGAAGTGTCATTTAGATTCCGCAGCATAGCCAGAGGCTGCATTAGGGTTGCCTCCATTTTTCTTAAAAGCTCTTCGCATATCAGAAAACAGAAACAGAAAGCTCTGCAATAAGGGCCAACAAAGTCGGGCAGCACTTTAGCCCAGTAGTACAATGCAATAAAACTTTATTATGCCCCATAATTTTCAAGCATGATTTTTCAAATGTAGGTAAGACCACTAGCAATGAAGGTGTGACCTGTGTTCAAATCCCCACACTTCAGGTTCAGTAAGAGAGCCTGTCTCAAAAGATAACCTTGGTGATAGACACCAACCGTTTTCCTTTGACCTCAGCACACACAGGAGTATAAATAAATAAATAAATAAATAAATAAATAAATAAATTTACTTAGAAAAGAATTTCCAAATCCAGGCACATCTAGCCCTAAGCTATATCACAAAAGGACTAACTAACACATTAAACAACAACAAAAACACTAGGAAGTCCAACTCTGAGAAGCGGAAGCCCTTTACAAATGGCCGCCTCTGTCATCTGGCTCAGTCTGGCAGAAGTAGAGGAGGAGTATTCTCTCTGAGCTCTATTTTCCTTATTTCTCTAAGCCACTTCCAGTGAGAACATCCTAAGCAAATCAAGTTGGCAGTCTGCTTGACGATGCTTTGGGCGACCACTGATTGTTCACCTATTAGATGTGTGCCTACTCCTCTGTGCCCAATCTGGTGCTGAGCTCAGGGTAGAGGAAACAGAGCTCTGTGGCTTCACAGCTGTTCCTCTGCTTGAAGCACTCATGGTGAAAAGGGACGGAAGATACCATACTTTAGTGAGGCAGGCCCCACTCTCCACTCAGGCCAAGCATAAAACCATCTCATGGGACCTGCACTCGTATGAGCACATGGACCACACCCAAATCTTAGGAGCTGGCCTGGTGATGGGGATGAAGCTAGGCAGGGGCCTGGGGTAAAGAGAGCATCTGAAGACATAAGCATGGGGACCAGCCCTGGAGGTGCTGGAGCCTGATCAAATGCACACCCCCCTGTCTGGCTGGAGCAGATGGGTAAGGAAGCACATACTGAAACCTTCACACTGTTCTATGACAGGAGGAAGACCCCCCCCCATGGTAGCTATGGGGTGCCAGGACCTCTCCAGAGTATCTGTGCCGTTCCTCTGGTCTCCCAGACTCCAGGACTCCACAGCTTCACTCATGCTCAGCAGGGCCCAAGTGCATGGTAGAAATCATCAGAACTGAGCTCCTGGGGATCTGTAAATGTCACACTCACCAATGTGCCTTTTTCTTTTTTCTTTTTTTTCTTTTGGCTTAAAATATAAAACACAACTGTGGCTATCTGTAGGTGGTGGGGTTATAAACTGTTTTGATAGTATTTCTTTTGCCTAGTTCTATTTTCTGAATATTTTACAATGAACACACTTTACAATAAGGAAAAAAATATATTATAAAAATGGTCATACACAGTTTCCATCAAAACAGCAATTCTTGACTGACGGCTTAAGACATATTCAACTGAATTACAAATGGGAAAAAATTATTGATGGGATCTAACTTTAAACCTCTAAGCTATTTATTCTGTCCCCCTTGCTTCACACACAGAACTAAGGAAGACAGAAATGTGTGAACAATCTTGAAAAGTCATAGTTACTTTTATTGTTATAGCTTGGAGCATGGATTATTTCCATGATTTATCTTTCAGGAAACTTTGAGTAGAGGAAAATTGCCCAATAGTTAGAGATGATGGAATTATCAATATCTTCCTTTCAAAGAAGAGAAAACATTGTATCAGAGAAATGTCTAGTTGATAAAAATATCATCATATACAGCCTGGTCTATGGAAGAACAATCAAAAAACAAATGAATGAATGAATGAATGAATGAATGAATTTAAGCAGTTGAAGGTGTTGCAGTTGTGGGAAAGGTTGAAATGTGTGAAGTTTTGAAAGAACTTCAGATAATATAAAGACTATGATGATTCTTACAAACCATTTAGCCATCACTTTTAATGCATATGAGTTTTGCCATATATGTGTATGTGTGCATATATATATACATATGTAAACATATATGTATACCTATATATGCACATACGTATATGTGCATACAGTGCTTACAGAGACCAGAAGAAGGCATCAGAAACCCCAGAACTGGAGTTATAGTGGTAAAGCCACCATATGAGTTCTGGGAACCAAACCTGGGTCTTTTATAAGAGCAGCCAGTGCTCTTACCTGATCCATCTCTTCAGCCCTTAAGAGAAGGTATCTTGATTACAGTCTTCTGCATGTGGCAGATGGAGAACATTACAGAAAGCCACAAGAGGTCAAAATGCACAGATCAACTGACCATAGAGTGCTCACCCCAGATAAATGCACTTACAATACAACCCCTACACTTAAGACTCAGAAAACATAGCAGGAGGCAGAAAAGTACATCTGTTATGACATAGTTTCTTCTTAAAAAGGGGGGGGGGGGAGGTGTTGTGGTGCATGCCTTTAACCTCAGTACTCAGGAGGCAGAGGCAGGTAGATCTCTAGGAGTTCAAGGCCACCCAAGGCTATGTAGAAAGACTCTGTCTCAAAACAATCAAAAAGAAGGTGAACTTGGGAGGAATTAGGGGGAAGAGTTGGGGGTAAATGTGATCAAAATATGTTGTATGAAATTCTTAGAGTTAATTAAAATCTTATATCAAGAAAACAATAGTGAAATAGTTTACATAGTTTTATAGTTCATAAAGTTTTTTAACATTTAATCTCACAACTTTAAAATGTTTGTGTTAACTTGAGTGTTCTATGTTGGAAATAAAGAACATTGCACTTGGGGAAACTTACTGACTAGCCTGAGGAGACACAGCTGGGCAGGGGAGAGGCAGGACTCAAGCCAGCTCCTAGACCTTGTGTTCGTTTCTACTCCTGGCATCAGTGAACATACTCCAAGTGTGGGATAAGTCAATGCGTACTTAGTCTCTTATAGTTCTGTTGTCAAAAGTCCAAAATCAAGGTGTGAGCAGAGCAGAAGGCCTCCTTCAGCTTCTAGCTACTGTCTGATACAATTCCTTAGCTTGTGGTCAATCATGCCAGCATGCATCCACAAATACATTGCCTTTTCTTTTCTACCAAAATTTCCTATATCTCCCTCTTTTAATGACCCTATTGTGATTTAAAAGTGAAAGAAAAGTTTGAATACTTGGTCCTCAGCACTTGGTGGAATTGTTTTTGAAATGCTGAAGGACCCTTAGGAGGTGTTTTGTAAGGCTGTGTAACTTTTAAGTGGAAGTGAAATTTTTTCTTCCTATTCCACCATGATGTGAGATAAGAAACCCCACCCCCAGCTGCACATTCCTGCCACCGTACCATCCTCTCCAAGAAGGACTGTATCCCCTTAAACTATAAGCCCAAATAACCTTCCTCGCTTGAGCTGCTGCTTCTTGGTGATCTGTTAACAATAATGCTAAAGCAACTGATGCTCTTACATTTAGGGCCCCCTGATAATCTAGGACATCTTCCCAAATCACAATCATGAATTCAGCCCTATCTTCAATGTCTTTTGGGGCACATAAAACAAAACCCACAGCATCCAGACCTTAGTATGTACCTATTTTTGAGGGGGAATTAATTAGCCTACCACAGGAATATTTATTTCATTGTTGAGTGCACCTAAATGTAAAATTCTCCCAGGATAAATTTTAGTATCAACTCTTCCTGGTTTTCCACTTTTAACCTTTCCCTTCTGTGTGCCTTGGGGCTTGGGTTTTGGCTTGCTTGCTATTAAGCCAATTACCTGGCTCTATTAGAAGTAATTTACCTGCAACCCTATCTTCCTGCTGTTCTTCATGGATAGCGGAAAGATTTTCCAGGCTCAAACTGAGTTTGCAGAGGGATGCATTGTTTATTGCTGAGCCCCTCAGCCTGGTGCTGTTCATTGGGCTATCATCCCCGTGTTCAAACTGTATGAGCTCCATTCTGTCCTGTAGGAAGCCTGTGGGGACAGGTCATTATCCTCATTTATAGCTAGGATACCCAAGGCACACCCAAGGTTACACACTGAAGCCATAGATCCTCAAAACCCAGGCTCCAATATCATGCTCTTACGAAAATTCCTACACTCGGATGATGTATAGACCTATTTTAAAGGGCCAACCTGGGCTTCTCAAATACCCAAGCTTAACTTGTAATTGCTTTCATCATAGTATTATTATTTAAATATGTATAAAAGTAAGTAGATATTAATTCCTCTTGTTTATAGCTCTTGGAAGACTATAAAGGCATAATAATGATAGCAATAATCACACAGATAAACTCCAAGCCCTCTTAAAATGCTAATTCAGACCATGGCTCTAATATGAAGGCTGATGCAGTAAGAATCCATTGGTGGCTGGTGCAGTCTATAAGCAAAGCTTGGCCCAGACCTTTTAGAGTTCAGCACACAGATGCCAGTGTCCTTTGGGACACTGGGTCCTCTGGGCAGATTCATTTCTCCACTAGTCTTCTACCACTGACCCAATCACATGCTACCACACCATTTTTTTGAGCTTCCCTGGGGAGGCTGTCATTAGTGGGTTGACGGTGCCTCTTCTCCCCCGCTACTGAAGTGGGTGTTAGGAGTCCAATTCCTGAAGGGAGAATCCTTGGAAAGCACAGCCATGGGACAGAGGGAGGGAGCACAGAGCATAGAGGAAGACACTGAGCTGTGTAGCAGCTCCTAGGACGACCTCTGCTGAGAACAGCCCTTCAGAGGGACCTTATCTTACAGGTGACTTTGGTTCCCCTGGGTGCTCACTGGTGCAGACCACATTCCAGAAGGAATAAAGATGTGACCTCACCCTGAGACAGCTTTTGCCAGCCAACAAATGCCCAATAACTAAGAGCCCCATTTTAGCATTGTTCCTGCTAGCAGAAAGTTATCTGTACTGGCCCAGGGTGCATTATAGATAGGGCTGGGGACTATGAACAGATGTACCTTGGCCCCTGAATCAACCTAATGGTGTTCTATCAGAACACTTTGATATGATCCATCATACATGTACACTGTGAAACATAAAATGCTTACGGTCCTATAGAGAACTAAGAAAACCTTAACAGGAGTCACAAATGCCCAGTGTCTCCCAGATCTTACCAGGAGACAGGAGAATGTTCAGAGGCCTCTGATCCTGTTGCTTCCACTCTGAAATTCCAGCAGTGTGACACTCCTTTTTTAGGGTCATAGTCACATTGTCCAGTTCGTCTCTAAATGTCCATGAAACTTCAGGAATAAAAAACTTGCCTTTCCTGAACTCTATTCACTGTGCCCGAGCAAGCACATGCTAGGAGATGGGTCCTTTGCTAGGACCTAGTGTGAACATGTTGAGTGAACAAAGAATGAATTGGGACTAAGAGCCTAGAAAAAAATGGATTGAGAGCTGAGGGGTCTGAAAGGGTTTCCCAAAGGGCCATTTGTAAGGGCACAAGGGATAATTGCAAAAGGACCCTGCTGGAAAGTGCAAGCCTAGAGACAGCTGGGTGTGCCAGGTAGTGGGGCGTGTCCACTGTTTCATGGAAAGCAGTTCCTGGTGAGAATTGCTCTTGAGAAAGAGGCCGCAACTCCTTCTCCTCTTTCTCCTGTTCACCTCCCCTTTCTACCCGTTATCTCACCTAATCCTAATGCATGCTACTAATCCACTAGATACTCCTCCAGGAGGGTAGGGATGACATCTACTGCCCTGTCTCCGATCACCCATGAAAGAGCTCCTAAAATGGGTTTCCAGATAAAGAACCAAGATCAGAGAGGATATCAGCGTCCTTAAACAAGCACAGCACTTAGTTAAATAGTGGAGCCAAGATCGGAGCCCTGGCAGCTCTATTCCACCACAACACTCCTTAGCTTCCACCCTGTGATGGTATGATAATCTCTTTACTCATGGATTCTATATGATTGTGGATAGACTAGAAGGAGGACACCCCTGTATATATGAAAGCATCCAAAATTCCTGGTGTGGACCTTCACTTAGAGTCAAGCAACCACCCAAAGTTTCTCCCAAGTCTTCTCAACCGCCAGCCTTGTGAGGGTCTCCGGAACAGAAAGGGTTAAGCTCCCACCACTTAACGGAGCTGTTACTTTGCATTTAAATAGCACCATTTAAGAAAGCAACATTCCCAGGAATCTGATTTGCTTCTAATGTGCTGAGCACCTGAAGGCGTACTTACTTCCAGGCCAGGTCATTTGGAGCTTCATTACTTAATAATTTGAAAGCTTTTTATGGAAATCAGCAGATAAAAGGAGATGATGAAGCGAAATGTTATTATATTTAAGGACCCAGCAAAACAGGCTGCCAAGACCATCCCTGGGTCAGATACTCTTGCTGGGGAAGGCGAGATGTTGATGCTCAGAGGATGGCTTCTCATTCCTTTTGAGACTGCTTTTATTTGAAAGACATTCTTTTCCTAACAAAGACTAACAGGCTTTGAAATCATCAAGAAAAGGATCCATCAGCGGCGCCTTTAGGAGTTCTGCCTCTTAGACGCTCTCCTGCCCCTCTGCCCACCTTCCTGGCTGCTGCTGTATTGTCCACCTGCCTGCCCCTCTGAGGGGGTCATCCTCCCACCAATGCAGCATCGGTGCCACTTAACGCCACTCTCAAAAATCTTTATCACTGCCCAGTTGAGAAAGAAACACAGGAAAGAGAATGAGAAGGGAAAAAGGCAAACGGAATCGCCCAGAATCCTACCAGCCCCTCTGTCCTGCTATCCTGCTATCCTGCTGTCCTGCTGTCCTGCACCTTCACTTTCCCTTCTTCGGTAGATTGCACCCTTTGAATATAGAATCGCCAGATATCATTCATTCCTGTACCAAAAAGTAACCCTGTGTCCTCAGGTCACCACTACCTGTCTTCTCAGGGGAACGCTACAAAGGTAGGTGCCCAAGGTTGCTGACTGCACAGCTTCCCCTCTTCTTTCCTGAACCTGCTTCGGTGGCATGTCTGGTTATGACTGGGTAGTGGTAGCCATGGTTAGCAGGCAGCAGGGCGACATGGGGACATCAGATGGAGTCCTCCTTCTCTCGAAATCTTCTTGAGGCGCCTGGCTCTTCCTCATCCTCTTCTCTGCCTCCCCTCACTCCCAGTTGAGCTATCCCCTGGCTCTACCACTTACACACTCATGGCTACTATGCCCACCTGCTTTCTGGACCTCTCTTGAACACAAGCCTCATTGGTCTGGCTGCCCCTGATGGGTTCCCTTGGCGTCCCCTTAGCCCTAGGGTTTCCTGCCCTATGCCCTAAGCTCTTGGTGTGTCTACCAAGAGTGTTTGTGCATTGCATCTCCCACAACACCCCTGCACATCTCTTCCCCTGTCGCCCATCTGACATTGCAATGGCAGTGTGGCCAGTGTCATCCCACACTGTCCCCTTCAATGTGACTTCCCACAGCTGCCAGCAGAACTCTCTAAGATCACACATGGGATCATGGTTCTGCCTTATTCACAAACCCTTCACTTGGAACTAAAAACCCTTTAACCTCCCTACCCCCGCCCCAGGAAGGGCAGCAAAGGCCCAGACTTCCTCTAGCTTGTCACTAGTGATTTAATTAGCTAATCCATTATTCATCCATTAAATATTCTCTGCACACCTTCTGTGTGTAGGGAATGGTGCTGAGGTTAGAGTTTAAGCAGTTCATTGGCTCTACCACTGGCTTCAGAGATGGGACCTGTCCCTGGGATACAAGGTGGGGCTGGGAAACAGGGCAGCAATGTCAAAGGCTGTACCACTGAGATCACACAGATGCTCCCATGCAAAGCAAGAGGGAGCTGCTCTTCCTGATGAAGGCATCTCCCACCAGCCCTGCTATGAGGTGTGGGCCCTGCTGGAGACGGTCTGTCCCACATAAATTTACTGTCAACTCCAAGAAAATTAGTGTCACCTAGCCTGGCCCTCATGTATCTCTTACCTGTAGCACGGGCACAAAGGTTTCTCTCTTCACTGGAGATGGGGTGGGGGGGGCGGAAGGTGAAGCTTTAGAAGAAGATAGCAAGGCCCTGGTGACACGAGAGTGATGAATGCTCCGCCCTTGTCTTCAGACTCTAAGGACAAGTAGGCTGTCGTGAACAGTAAGAACATGATAGGAGTCCAGTGGAGTTAACTAAACCACAGGGGAAGACAAGTGCATGCTGCAACCGGTGCAGGTGACCATAGGTGGTGAGGGACCTCAGAGCTGCCGGCCCAGTCCAGGCAGCCCTGGCTGGGGCACAGAGAGCAGGGAGCTGAGCCAGGGCTGCTTGAAGGGCCCTTCCTCTCCTGCCAAGCCACTTCCTCAAAAACATCTCGGGATGGGGGTGGGGAATTGTTATCTGCAAGCATTATGCAATTTTCCCATTGGAATTACAGGCTGTGTTTGAAAAGAAATAAAAAGAAATTGAATGTGAAATGCTTCCGTGCGGATCGGAGAAGGGCTTCAGATACTTTCTCTAACTCTGAAATAGATGATCAGATGGTAAGCTGGGATGACAGCTGCTTCCTAAGGGGACAAGGCATAGAATGACACTTTGACGTGCCCAGCTGGGTCACTCCACTGGGGTGTTCCAGAGCAGTGGTCCTCAACCTTTCTAAGGCTGCTGTTGGGGTCCACTGCCCGCAGTGGACTGGGTTCCTGGAGGATTGGCCCGAAGCTGAAATGAAACTAAGGGAGTGGGGGAAGAGAAAGAAGGTCTCCGAGGCTACATGGTTGCTTCTGCTTAGAACGACTCTTTAATGGTGGACAAGCATTTGGGGATAAAGGAAGGGAAGCCCCGCCCCCAGTCTTCTGCGCAGGCGTTCTGGAGTTTGGCAGGAACCCTGAAGTCTCGTGACATCTCAGGTTGCGCAGGTGGGCTGGTCGTAGGTGGGCCTCTGGTAAGCTGGGCGGAGCCGGGTGACCTAGGAGACGTGCAGAACCTGCTGCAGGGGTACCGGGCTCTCTTAGCCTAGTTAACAACAC